>ML194102.1:0-10289 GCA_004028625.2 Cuora amboinensis
GGGGGGGGAGCTTTTCTTGAAAGTAGATCAGACTATACCAGAAATACAGAAAGATGGTCTCCACACAAGGCATTTCTACAAAACATCTCCTCTCTGAGGGCCAAACCCAACTCTACTGGAGTAAATATAAAGATTCCAGTTGCTTTTACTAGGAATTGGATTGGGCCCTGATAAAGAATGCATTTTTCTTAACTCGGAGTATGCAAGAAACCTTCAATTTTATGGGCAATCTACATGAGAGGTAGATAATATCAATATATGATCTCACCCAAAATAGATCCATATTGTTCTTGGACTATCTGTTTGAAACAGCACACTATTTGTTAGCACAGATCCTCTTTGTTTTCTAAAAATGTCTTACAAATTATGAGTTGTTCTATTTATTAAATGTAAAAATATAGTTCCTCTTCCACTTCACTCTTAAACAGACAGACAAGCTCGGATGGCCTAAACCCCATGCATCCAGACCCCTTCATGCCCAGAGCCTCCTTTTGACCCCCCCAATGAGCCCCACTCCCCCTGCACCTGCAGCACCCCAATGAGCCAGCCGTATCCAATTTTGAGAAGAATCAAGGAACTCTGCACACTTATAACCCACCAGACTTTTGGCCCTGAGGCCAACAAAAATTTAATGGATGCCCTGTTCTGTACATAAGCAGAATTTCAGTTTTCCAGGCTGTTATTCTGACACTGTTTTCAGTCATTGAAATTTATTAAAAAAATTAAACAAACAAACAGACAAAAAAACCCTGTGATTTGTAAAGGAAATGGTAACAGACCTTTAACTGTAGTATCACTTGCAGGCTTTGATATAATGACTGCATAAAAATAAACAACGCTTAGGCTTTTATTACTATAGCAGCCTGTCTTCAGGATTTTTAGACCAAAATCCTGAAGGCTATAATAATTACACCTAAATGTTCCCAGTGTATTTGCAAGTGCTTCCTTTAAAATGAACAGATTTTTGCCCTTCAGGTCTACTCAAGTTGCACTCACTTTAATTAGTGACACACATGGCTTAATTTGACACATTCTACATGCACTTTTACAGATATTTAAACCAAGCAAAGCTCTGTTTAATCAAAGAGTTTTAAAGGTGGCTCTGTAGTGACAGACTTACAGGTGACTGTTCTTTCGTCAAACAGGAAACTGGCCTTTTGAAGCAGGAGGAGATTGACCTTCATAGCATGACCAGTTGTGTCTTTTAAGTGGAGGTGACCTGGTGTAGAAAAGACAAGTTTGGGCCAGGTGAAAGCAAGGTGTCTTGATTGGATCTGATTAACTTGGACAGACACACAAGGTAACTGGCCTTTGAGATCTGGACAATTACATGAGGGGGATTCCTGATTAGATACGGCTCCTCTGAAGGTGGCTTGTTGAGAGTTCACTGGCCTCTTTCTTATCACTGTGGCATCTTGCCCACCCTTTTATCCATTTGTTTTGTGAGCTGAATGGCTACTGATTTTCAGAGTCCCAATGTCCATGTTGCTATGTTTAGACTTATATGTGCCTGCCTTCTTATTAAGCTATTTATTTTTCTGATTGAATGACTGTTGGGTCCTTTGAGATTTTTTGTGTTTTGTGGCATAATGTCTTTCATCTATAAATAGATCCTCTACTTGCTAACAGTTTGGTTAGGTTTTGCTTGGACAGTTATTTATATTCTCCAAGCCTAATAGTCTTTTTTCTTTGTCACAACTTTGTAATAGATAGCCACTTCCAAAATGTGGAATGACAATGTATAATTGCCTTCCAAGCCATACAAGCAATCAGGGGCGGCTCTAGAAATCAGGCTGCCCCAAGCAGCCCGGTGCGCTTCGCCGCCCTTCTCCGGTCCCGCGGCGGGTCCCCTCTTCCCGCGGCTCCGGTTGAGCTCCCGCAGGCATGCCTGCGGCAGGTCCACCGGAGCCCGGGACGAGCGGACCTGCCGCAGGCATGTCTGCGGCGGGTGCCGTGGTCCTGCGGCTCCGGTTGAGCTGCCGCAGGCATGCCTGCGGCAGCTCCACCGGAGCCAAATGCCGCCCCCCCGGGAAAGAGCCGCCCCACGCGCCTGCTTGGCGCGCTGGGGTCTAGAGCCGCCCCTGCAAGCAATTTGGAGACCAGGTTAGAAGCAACACTTGCAGTTTAAGGTTTAAATATTTAAACAGGTTAATGGGGGAAAGGGATATGCACCTACACCATGCCCCAATTGTATCATGCATTCTTGCTTTATTACACTCATGTTGAAGCCTGGAAGAGGGACTTCATAATGGTTAAAGGGATCCTTAGGGAAGTGGGGAAGGGGAACATTGATGATGCCCCATGGGGCATCACCCATAAAGTGGGAGAAGAGTGTTTTGATTATAACGAGGTAGCCTTAAGTCAGAACTTCAGTGTGTTTATCAGTATTATGATGTAAATTAGTCTGGTGAGGGCACATACATTTAAAGTGTTCATTTTCATGCTTGTTTGATAAAGTTGAGATCTTGTTTTTCTATAAAAATCATGTCTGTCTGTCAGTCAGGATATGTCAACAGCAAGCTGAAGAAATACCTTTCCCCAAGATGATGTCACACGGAAAGAAAGATAACAAATCACTTGCTGAAAGAATACAATCCAGTGTTCTTTTTCCTAGAACTATGTTGGATTAAAATGGTTTATTATTTGAAGGAAGACTTTTAAAAATTGTAAGTAATTGTTTTAATGTATTACTGAAGTTCTAAATTTAAACTAAGACACCCAAAAGAATTTCCACCTCCACCCATCTCCTATGACCAGTTTAGGACCCACAAATGGGAGTGAATACCTTATTGGACTCACAAGAGTGTTTCCTTCTTTCTCGCTAGTTTTGTCTCTTTGGACGTCTGTACAATAAATAGAACATTCTTCATGGTTCTTTTTCTTTATTCATGAGCTCTCATTCCACTTAAAGAAACACAAGCAAACTGTTGCCTTTTGGAATGCCAATAGAAAATAAGACATTACTACACATCAACAAGAAGCTTCTTTATAATTTTTCTTCTATACAGATATAAATGTATATAATAGTAAGAGATTTATGATAGTAAGAGATTTAAGAGTTTTTAAAGGAGTACTGTTCTGTCTATGGAAAGCCTAATAGAATATCAAAGCATATTTAAATCATAAAGAACGAGGAGTACTTGTGGCACCTTAGAGACTAACAAAGGTATTTGGGCATAAGCTTTTGTGGGCTAAAACCCACTTCATTGCATGCATGCAGTGGAAAATACAGTAGGAAGATATATATATACACCAGGGATTGGCAACCTTTGGCATGCGGCCCACCAGGGTAAGCACGCTGGAGGACTGGGCCGGTTTGTTTACCTGCCATGTCCACAGGTTCGGCCGATCATGGCTCCCACTGGCTGCAGTTTGCTGCTCCAGGCCAATGGGGATGGTGGGAAGTGGCACAGGCCAATTCTGAAGTTTCTTGTTGGAGTCTGTTTTTGAAACTGCAGAATTTGAATTAAATTGAAAACTGGACACCATTAAATTAGGCTTAAATAAAGACTGAGAGTGGATGGGTCATTACACAAAGTAAAAACTATTTCCCCGTGCTAATTTTTTTCCTACTGTTACTCACACCTCCTTTTCAACTGTTGGAAATGGGCCACTGTTTTTTTCTCCTGATAATAGCCCACTTTAATTGATTAGTCTCATTATAGTTGGTATGGCAGCACCCATTTCTTCATGTTCTCTGTGTATATATATCTTCCTACTGTATTTTTCACTGCATGCATCCGATGAAGTGGGTTTTAGCCCATGAAAGCTTATGCCCAAATAAATTTGTTAGTCTCTAAGGTGCCACAAGTACTCCTCACTTTTTTTGCTGATGTAGACTAACACGGCTACCACTCTGAAACTTAAATCATAGTTTATATACACAATAGCAAACATGTTTCTTTTTCTGCATTCTCTCTAATGTTGATTGGGGCCATACAGTTCCAGTTATTTTAGAACAATGAATGGGTGATTGACATTAAAAAAATACAGTTTACTTCACTGGGGTTGCCACCTTTGGATAGACATCAAAATATAATGGGCTGTAGAAGTATTACATTTCCAATTTAATGAACCAAACATGTTCCATTTTAAAGAAGAAAGATCCCAGTATGCTAAATTATGAGAGGAATGCCAAACCATAATTCTACATATGCTTTGTGATAGCTTTGCTTATCAGGAAAACTATAGCATAGTGAGGATAAATGAATTACCTAAGTAACATAGCAAGTCAACAAGAGAATTAGGAATAGAACCCTCTGACTCCCAGCTCACTGCTTTAATTACATTCACTAAATATCCAGCTTGCCCTTCTGTTGAGGTTGGTTTTGGGGGGGTTATTTTGGATATGAATGAAGTGTTCTTGATTGAGATGATTCCTGCTGCAGTTATGTCTCTGAGATTATATTAAGGTAAATAGGATGCAGTGGGAGAGACATTACAGATTTTTTTTAATAACCTAAATGTTGTAACCAGGTTCTTATTTGTAGGCTATATTTTGTTGAGTTGGGATTAGTTTTTAGAAGAGCAAAAAAAGAAGAGATGCTTTGATGTGTTTGGTTACGGTCCTTGTTCTTAAACAGATATGTGTCTTACTGTCACAAGATTGATTAAAGTAAAGCTCAGCAAATGTCACTCCAGTCTCCTTGCTCTGCGCTAACCAGTCTATTTTTAAAATGCATGCATTCAATTGTCAGCAGTATTAGCATCCTATGAATTTGTTTTATAGGATTGATGCTTGGCAACAGAGCTTATCTGAATATTTCTACTTTGTTAAGAGGCAGTCTCAACAATCTGTGATATGCCAAACCTGATGTTACACACTGTTGTCATTTGTACAGTGATGATAAGCTGTAAAGTGTTATGTTGATGCTCCCTGTGTGTCTAATGTCAGAGTTAAGGATTCACTTTTTTTAGGCCAATTTGACTACTGTGACAGGGTCAGGCCAGGTGGCTACAAGAGAGTGGTGGAAGGTAGTTACATTAGCTCTAGGTTAAGTAGGCCCCTTTTCCCTGGGTAAGATAACAGGGACTATTCCAGAAAACTCAGGAACTTTCTAGAACTAATTAAGGCAGGCAGGCTAATTAGGACACCTGTAGCCAATTGGAAAGTTTCTAGAATTAATTAAGGCTAATCAGGACACCTGGTATAAAAAGGCTCTCACTCCAGTTAGTGAGATGTGCGTAAGGAGCTGGGAGTGAGAGGACATCCTGCTAGAGGACTGAGGAGTACAAGCATTAACAGACATCAGGAGGAAGGTCCTGTGGTGAGGACAAAGAAGGTGTTGGGAGGAGGCCATGGGGAAGTAGCCCAGGGAATTGTAGCTGTTTTGTAGCTGTTCCGGAAGGCACTCTAGCCAGCTGCAGTCCACAGGGCCCTGGGCTGGAACCTGGAGTAGAGGGCGGGCCCAGGTTCCCCCCAAAACCTCCCAACTCCTGATGCAACACAGGAGGATCTCTGAGGTTAGCTAGATCCACCAATAAGCGCAGGACCCACCAAGGTAGAGGAGGAACTTTGTCACACTACCTTGAAATCTGAAATTTCATCGTGCTTCAGCCCAAAGAGGCAGAAATACCAAGAAAAGTGGGATAGTTGTTTTGAATAGTGGGATTTTGGCCTCATGAAATCAGAAATGTGAAATAAATCACTTCCAGTTTTGGATCAGAGCTAGTCCTGATCATAGGCTTGGATTTAGATCTAGGACTTTGAATATTGATCTTCCCCCTAACTTTTTGATTCAAGTGGTGAAATCTGGCCCTATCCAAGTCAGTAAGATTCCTAAGAATACACTGTTAATCACTAAAGAACATTATAGATTTTCTCGGTTTCATCATAATTCAATAGTGTATAAAAAGAGAAACTATCTTAAAGTTTCAGAGGGGTAGCCGTGTTAGTCTGGATCTGTAAAAGTGGCAAAGAGTTCTGTGGCACCTTATAGAATAACAAACGTATTGGAGCTTTCGTGGGTGAATACCCACTTCGTCAGATGCATGTCGGATGCCCCCCACAAAGTGGTTATTCACCCGTGAAAGCTCATGCTCCAATTTGTTTGTTAGTCTATAAGGTGCCACAGAACTCTTTGCCGCTTTTATCTTAAAGTTGAGTCACGTTTCTTTTTAAAAAGTTCAGGCACTTCAGTTTTTGGCAGTTCATATTATACTGCAGTATACATTAATTAAAAGAATGCAAAGTAACATCAGAAATTGGTAACATTGTCAGATGTTCTCTTTATTCTGTTGTAAAATAGCATATAGAAGCCTTAGCCACATCCTCCCACCACCAAAGTCTCTGTATATTCCATTTTTAAGTACAAAAAAGTTTGATTTCTAGCACCAACATTATAACTTTCAGATTGCATGTTAAAAATAAAGTTTGAGCATTAACAAAACAGAAAAGCTCAGTGAATCTTTAACACTCTCTTCTTCTGTTGCCAACTATAAATGTGTCTTTTAGCTCTTGTTATAGAACCTGCTTTTATTCCCATTGGTGCTAATGGGAAAACTCACATTGATTTCAATGAACTGCGATTGGGCTCATAATTTATATCAGGTGAAAATGTATGTATGCTATTTTTCACTAGATTCTCTTTCCATTTACTGTACTACTATCTCTATAATAGATGCATCATACTTGGAAATTCATACTTTTATATGGTGCTTGAATAGCAACTGTATAATAAGAGTAGCTCTTGGGTTATATAAGTATTGTTCAGACAATTGCATCTCTTGAGTGGAAAGAGTAATTGACTTAAACTTTGAAATATATAGTTGACATATTAATTGCTACAAACATGACAAGTTTGATTTCATTACCTGAAAAACAGTTGGGATTTGTAAAGAAGTGTGCATTTTATAAAACAAGGATCTTAGGAAGACCAAGCTTCCAATTTTTAATAATGTAAAATTTAGATAATGCTTTAGCTGTGAAGAATGTTTTTAAACCACAATACTTTCTGTAGTGCATAAATACTATACAAATGATTTATGTATGTCCAGTGCAGGTACTCCATAGGAAAGGTATAGAGGGACCGGATAAATGGCTTGGAAAAGGACTTAAAAAGAGGTGTTTAGTAAAGGAGGGAACGGGGTGGGAGGCAGTTGGGGACTCCTATAATTAGTATGGCAAGGAGCCAAACCCCATTATTATAGCCCACCTTAACCCTCCTAAGAGCAGGGGTGGATGGTAAGGTTCCAGCAATGGATTTGCTGAAGGGACCTGGATGGAAAAAGATGGGGAGCTGGTAAAAGCCCCCTGGGTAATTGTGGAATAAACATGGGGTTACCTGCACTGTACACTTTTGTCTGCCGGGTAGTCCCAGACATCTAATAATAAAGTTGTGGCCTGATTAAATTCATGTCAAATGTCTCCTTTCCTTCTTTAGGTACTGCCAGACATTACTCCAATTGAAGTCTTATTGGCACGGAGTAGAGAAGAAGAACTATTTCTAGTATCTTGCTTACAACACTCTTGCTAATATATCCCAGAATGATGGTGGGTTGTTTTTTTTATGTTTGTTTGTTTTTTGCAACTGTGTTACACTGTTGATTCATATTTAGCTTATGATCCACTATAAACCCCAGATCCCTTTCCATAGTACTCCTGCCGAGGCAGTCATTTCCCATTTTGTATGTGTGCAATTGATTATTCCTTCCTAAGTGGAGCACTTTGCATTTGTCCTTATTGAATTTCATCCTATTTATTTCAGACCAATTCTCCAGCTTCTCCAGATCATTTTGTATTTTAATACTATCCTCCAAAACCCTTGCAACCCCTCCCAGTTTGGTACCATCCACAAACTTCATAAATGTACTCTCTATGCTATTATCTAAATAATTTATGAAGATATTGAACAGATGCAGACCGAGAACTGATCTCTGTGGGACCGTACTTGATATGTAAGCCACTGATAACTACTCTCTGGGAATGATTTTACAGCCAATTATACATCCACTTGATTGTAGCTTCATCTAGGCTATATTTCCCTTATTTGTTTATGAGAAGGTCATACAAGACAGTATCAAAAGCCTTCCTAAGGTCAAGCTTTACCACATCCACCTCTTTCCCCTATCCACAAGGCTTGTTACTCTGTCAAAGAAAACTATTAGGTTGTTTTGACATAATTTTTTCTTGATAAATCCATGTCAGTTGTTATTCATATTTTAGGTGTTTGCAAATTGATTACTTGAGTATTTGCTCCATAATCTTTCCAGATACTGAAGTTATGCTGACTGGTCTGTAATTTCCCTTGTTGTTCTTATTCCCCTTTTTATAGTTTAGGACTGTATTGCCCTCTTCCAGTCCTCTGGAATCTCTCCTGTTTTATGAGTTTTCGAAGATAATTGCTAATGGCTCAGATATCTCATCAGTTAGCCACATGAGTATTCTAGGATGTATTTCATCGGTGACTTGAAGACATCTTGTCAAAGTAATTTTTAACTTCTTCTTTCCCTATTTTAGCCTCAGATTCTACCTCATTTTCACTGGTGTTCACTATGTTAGCCATCCAGATAAAAACTGAAAACTGAAAACTGAAACTTAATTAGCATTTCTGCCATTTCCACTTTTTCTGGTATTGACTTTCCACTCTCACTAAATAATTGGCCTACCTTGTCCTTGATCTTCCTCTTGCTTTTCATGTATTTGTAGAACATATCACTTGTATTGGTTACCATGAGAACAGGTACCTTGCTTTAGCTGACCATAAAATATGGCCTAAGGTATTCTCGAGTCAGTCATATCAATAAGATGCCCAGACCAAAGCATGTGAGCTTTTATGAGCGTGCTTTGAGTGGCAGACATCCAACAATGATGAAAGATTTCAATATTGGAACTCTTTTCCCACAATTTGACTCTGCAAACAAACCGGAGACTTCATTTTAAGGGTTGTGTAGCTCATTAAACTGTAAGTGGCTTTCTAAATAGTTAAAAGGTGTATACACAATCTGTTATATTTAGGTATATTTACTTTAGAGTTAGATAATATGTCAGTGGTTGTACATTTCATTCTTGTTGAACAGATTAATACTTAACAAATATGTAAAATGTCTTACAAACTTTGGGCCAAATTATTTTCTAAATTGCATTTCTGTAAATCGGGAGAAACTACATGGAAGTCAGAGATTTTGAAATTATTTAAAAAAAAAACTTTCCAAAGATATACATGGTAATATAAAAGAGACAGTGCCTAGTCTTTGAGCCTGGCTCAGTTGCACTCTGAACAGAACCTGGGTGGAGCGATGGAGAAAGGATGGCTGTATTGCAGCTTCATGGCTATTCTAACTTGTGCTGCCTGTAAATGACCTTTTAGCAGCTGTTGTGGAAGCTCAGTGTCTCAGAGCACAGAGGACTTCTGGCCTTGCTCCCTCTCCTGTCACACTCTATGTCCCCTATGCTATGCTGGCTCTATGCCATGAAGGGATTCCCTCACACCAGAAGAATTTAGCTGCCCCACTGAAGCAGAGCAAAGGGGTGGTGACCTGGAGTCAGGATATCACCCAGTATATGTAAAACTAAGCACAACAAAATATATTGTTGGAATTCTCTGTATAACATAGTAGCCTTGAGGTTCCATTGAGAGCATCATTATGTATGAGAAATATAGGACTTAAGATCATGTGGGATGCCCATTGACTAAGGGTATGTCTACACTACCAGATTAGTTCGATTTAAGTTAATTCGAATTTTTGAAATCGACCTTACAAAGTCGAATTTGTGTGTCCACACTAAGGACAGTAATTCGACTTTGTGAGTCCACACTAACGGGGCAAGAGTCGAAATTGGAAGCGGTGCACTGTGGGAAGCTATCCCACAGTTTCCGCAGTCCCCGCCGCCCATTGGAATTCTGGGTAGAGCCCCCAATGCCTGCTGGGGAAAACATGTGTCGAAGGTGGTTTTGGTTAACTGTCATCATTCAACCGTCACTCCCGCCCTCCCTCCCTGAAAGCGCCGGCGGGAAATCTGTTAGCGCACTTTTCTGGTCAGTGACAGCGCGGACGCCACAGCACTGCGAGCATGGAGCCCGCTGTGATCATCGCTGCACTTATGGCCGTTGTCAACTCCTCGCACCTTATCGTACACCTCTTCCATAGTCAGATGCTGAGAAATCAGTCGAGGAGGCTCCGGCAGCACGGTGAGGACATGAAGTCAGAGAGTGGCTCAGACCTCTCACAAAGCACGGTACGCCGCGCCGTGGAGACCATGGTGGCAATGGGTCATGTTCATACTATGGGACGGCGATTCTAGGCCCGGGAAACAAGCACGGACTGGTGGGACCGCATAGTGCTGCAGG
>ML194102.1:10389-25598 GCA_004028625.2 Cuora amboinensis
AGGAGGGTCAGTGAGGCAGACAGAGAGCGCATGCTGCATGAAAGCCAGCACAAACCAGGGGCCTTTGCTGCCATGCTCGTTAAGGCAATGATCCCAGAGTACCAGATGAGAGCCTGGCGCGGAAAAATGTGCTACCACGGAGCACCCAATAAGCCAGCTCTCCCCAGGAACCTCCTGCAGAGGCTTTTCGATTACCTCCAGGAGAGCTTCGTGGAGATCTCCGAAGAAGATGCCTGTTCCGTCCCCCTATATATAGACCTTCTTTTCACCTAGCTTATATTCCTGTTTTGTTAACAAATAAATGTTAACATGTTTAAATCACTTACCGAATGATCCTTCTCCTGATTCAGGGTCCGTGGTAACGGCTGGGGAGGGTTGGTAGGGGATCTCAGTGAGGGTGATGAAGAGATCCTGGCTGTCGGGGAAATCAGCATTGTAAGCGCTGTCGCCTGCCTCGTCGTCCTCAAACCCTTCCTCACCTTCCCGGTCCGCGAACATCGCCGAGGAATTGGCCGTCGACACTATCCCATCGTCAGAGTCCACAGACACTGGTGGGGCAGTTGTGGCAGACCCACCGAGAATGGCATGCAGTGCCTCGTGGAAGCGGCATGTCTGGGGCTGGGCTCCGGAGCATCCGTTTGCCGCTTTGATTTTTTGGTAGCCTTGTCTCAGGTCCTTGACTTTCACGCGGCACTGCATTGCATCCCGGCTGTATCCTCTGAATGCCATGGCTTTGGAGACCTTCTCGTAGGTCTTTGCATTCCGTTTGTTGGAGCACAGCTCCGAAAGCACAGACTCATCGCCCCACACAGCGATCAGATCCAAGACTTCCCGGTCAGTCCATGCTGGGGCCCTCTTTCTATTCTGAGATTGCCTGGACTCCTCTGCTGGAGAGCTCTGCATCATTGCCAGTGCTGCTGAGCTCGCCCCGATGTCCAACCAGGAAATGAGATTCAAACTGGCCAGACAGGAAAAGGAATTCAAATTTTCCCGGGGCATTTCCTGTGTGGCTGGTCAGAGCATCCGAGCTCGGACTGCTGTCCAGAGCGTCAACAGAGTGGTGCACTGTGGGATAGCTCCCGGAGCTACTGAGGTCGATTTCCGTCCACACCTAGCCTAATTCGACATAGCCATGTCGAATTTAGCGCTACTCCCCTCATCGGGGAGGAGTACAGAATTTGAACTAAAGGGCCCTCTATGTCGAATTAAATGGCTTCCTGGTGTGGACGGGTGCACGGTTAATTCGAATTAACACTGCTAAATTTGAATTAAAGTCCTAGTGTAGATCAGGCCTAAGGTGTGTTTCTTAAGCATTATAGTAGGCATAACAAAAAAAGAAAATCAGAAAGGTATGAAAGCAATTCCTAAGTGAACACTCAGCCTTTCCAAGAGGCCTAGAAGATAAAACAGTCACTCCACCACTTATTCATAACAAAACTCAGGGCTTGAAAAATGTACCTTGCATCTACTAAAAGAAGGATTAAGCCTATTAACCAGGATGGAAAATACCTGTATAGCCAACATCCCTTCAATCTGAAGAAAATTAAACAGCTGTGTATTTATTTCATTATAATAATTATCAATCAACTTCTGTTTAGTTAGTTTTTAAATATAATTAACTCTATCTCTTGCTTTCACTCTACTTTCTTTCCCTTCTTGAGTTCTCTCTCTTCTTTGTCTTTTATTTCCTATTATGGATCCTGGTGCATGTTTTCCTCATTTGTTTTTAGTGTCTATTCTTCTCTTCCTTCTGTCTCCCTCTACTCCCTCTGTTTATATCTCAGTCTGTGCCCTATATAATCCCCTATGTTTTCTGTCACTAAATCTCTACCTCAAAATCTCTCCTCCTTCCTCTCTACCCATCCATCCTTGTCCATTCACTTACCACTTCACATAAGCTTCCTCAGCAATGTCCATTCAACCAACCCTTACGTAGGACTTATAAAATATACAAGGTATGTCCAGTGACAATGCCTTGGTGAAAGTCAGGTCTCCACTAATTCAGCTGAATTGCATATACCGCTTACTTTAAAAATGGTGTGTGGATTAGATAACACTGCAGGTGAGTGGCAAACTAAGAAACACATAGTGCAGTGAACAGAAAAAATTAAAGTGTTTGTGTGCCTGCATCTGTTGCCTTTCACACATTCATCATGTGAAGAGCATCATAGATATATGACACAGCTTATCAAACTGGTCTATGATACTAAGAAAAATGTTAAAGAAAAATAGCTGTCAGACATTTTAAAACATCCACTATTTAGGCATGTGAACCAATAGTGTACAACCTTGAACTGTCCTGAAATAAATTACTGTAAAGCCCCCAAAATACAATTAATATTACAAACAATCTTGATAATTGTTTTTTTATTAAAAGCAATTCTTGATTTGAAAGTTTCACTTTGTTAACTTCCTTCCTGGTAATTGTTCTGTATATCCCATATGCGACTAAATCTCATTCTCTCATCTTAGTTATGGAGATGCTTTTCTCTTTCCTGAGAGACGTCTGATCTTGCAGATTTTGAGAAAAGTCTTGTTGAGTGAACAGTCTTATTTTTCTAGAAATGGTGTCAGCAGTCTTGCTGAAGCAGTGAAATTTTCTCTTCTGTTGAAACTAAGGTTAACATGGAGACCTCCAGATGTAACACAGGTCAAATGTATACACTAATGCTTATTAAGTATCAAATGTGATTCAGAAAAATATAATATGCATGGTTAGGTTGCTTAAGCGCATAGGAGTTATATATAGAGAAGTGTGTATATATATACACATTTATATATAAAAATCAGAATTGACTATAATCTCCCTCAAGGTTTATAGGCTTAAGAATTTTTTGTTCAGACAGTTAATGTGAAGATTTTATTCCATATTAAAAGCTGCATATGCAGTTGGATTAAAACTCAAACAGTACAACTAACCACAACTGGATCTGAACTCCAGAATTTTTTAAATTACAAACATAAACTATTTTTATTCCATACTGAATTATACTTTAAATCTCTTACCTAATTTGTTGCTTGTTTTAGAGTAGCACACCAAGATCTTATACAGAATTGGAGTCCCACTGTGAGAGCACTATACAGATACAGTCTCCATCCTGAAGAAGCAACCATTTAGATTAAAATATTTTTAAATCGCTCTTTTACTTAGATGCTCGTATCTGTACTGAATATACATGTCAGTTATCACATGTTTTTGGCATGATAGAAAAGTTTGAGTGATAGTTTTGTTCCTCTGAACACCAAAGATAGCAGAGAACAAAAGAAGTCCATCCATACATGGAGTTGCCCATTGGTCTGTGGTGAACATATTAATAAATGTAACATGTAAATTATATAGATATGGAACACTAAGACATGGATTGCTGCAGGGCCGCCCCGGGGGGCAGGGGCAAGTGGGGTAATTTGCCGCAGGCCCCAGACCCCGCAGGGGCTCCCATGAGAGTTTTTTGGGGGCCCTAGAGTGGGGTCCTTCACTCACTCCGGGGACCCCGGAAAACTCTCGCGGGGCCTGGGCCCCCGGAGCTTCTTCCTCTCCAGGCCTTTGGCGGCGGGGAGTCCTTCTGCCAACCCCCCGCCGCCGAATTACCGCTGAAGCGGGACCCGCCACCGAAGTGCCAGGTCTTCGGCGGTAATTTGGCGTCGGGGGGCCCCCCTGCGGGTCTTCAGGGCACTTCGGCGGCGGGTCCTGGAGCGGAAGGACCCTCCGCCGTGGAATTACCGCCGAAGCGGGGGGCCCCCCGCCGCCGAAGACTCCAGGCCCTCTGAATCCTCTGGGCAACCCTGGATTACTGTTGACCAGATTCTGATCTTTTACACATACGAATATGTGAAATAACCTCATTAGAAGCTTTAATGGTTTCATACAGTAATTTCAGATATATCTACGCACAGTGGAGATCAGAATATGGCCCCCTGTTTTCATAGGTGTGGGGGGGAAATCTGGGAGTTTGCACAAGTTTACTCAAACAGTTTATAAAAATAAAAAAAATGAAAATTCTTTGGCTCATTAAAAAATTATTAGGCATTTATTTACATCATTATGTACAAGTGACACAGTGCACCAGTCTCTTTTCTATCTCTTCTTCCCACTTCATCCATTAAAAAAAACAAATGTCAATCTGTGAGGGGTTGCTTAAGGCAGGTTTCACTTAATGAATTATATAAGCAATTATCCAAATATGAACTAACATGATGGTGTGCAAGGCACAAGTTTGGGCAAGCAATAGGCTAAAATATATTCACATAAAATTTTGTTGAAAAACAAATTTATAAACGTTAAAATTATATAAAATATTAGTCAAGATGATTCATGAACAGTGTCTATAATTTTCAAAAGTAAATGTATCAGATTAGTGAATTTATTTGAATGGATTCTCAATGTACAACATTAGACCTGCAGTATAAGTGGCCTATAGAACTTTTCATTATGATTGTTCAGTCACATTTTAATTAACATGTTACATGCATTTAGATGAATGTGTAATCACTGAAATAAATACAGTGGTGTCTACTTCTATGCGTAATGCTCCAGATATAGAGCATTGTGTCAACCGAAGAGGTAATTTTTATTCAAAAACTTAAAATCTCCTGCAGAAAGGAGCTTACAATAAAGAGCCTTGTTGGCTACAGGGTTGCTAATGTGATACTATAACAGAAAACTCTTCTTGATAGGTTTTTAGAACATAAGAAATCATGGATGTGAAACTCAAATTGTTCAACAGCAAAGTCAGCTTCATTAGGGTTTAGGCCAGAGCCAGTACTGCACTCAACCTCACTTATGAGTATATTTCAGACTTGTGTTATCCATTTTAGTATGTGGTTGCTTATTGGTTTTGGAATATTGTTTAAAATGAAATATGGATATTATAAATTCATATAATAAAAAGAAGGATCCCAAAAAGAACATTACCATTTCCTACTAGTCTGCCTCTCTCTCTCTCTCTCTCCCTGTATGGGTTATTTTTAAAATGAAATGCCTCCCTCAATATGGATTTCATTATCTCTTTACCAGCTGGTCACTTATGAACTTTCACTCCCTTTTTTATTATTCACATATGGAAATGAAAATAATAATAGTGTATTAGAAAATGATTAAAAACAAATCGGTTTCTAACTGAAAATGCTTCGGCTGGATTGGCAGCAGCTTTCAGTAACTCTAAGAAAGGTCAGGCATCTTTTAACTACTCCAGATTTTATATTAGGGAATAAGCATTAAAAATGTCCCAATTTGTAGTACTGAAAGGTGCCACTGGATCATTGTTTTCATGTTCAGGCTGGCATTTTTAATATTATTTACCAGAGATGTCACTTTCATGTGAACATGGGAAGAAAATAAAACAGGAATGAAAGCTATAACTACCCTGGCAGAAACTAAAGAGATACTAAACAATGGCCTGGTTTTCATTTTCAAAGTGGCATTTTTATGAGTATTTCCAATCTGCAATATCAGTAAAAATATTTTCTGAATAGATTTGAAGTTGCATCAATTTTTAACAAGTTTTGACTGAACAGGTTGATGTAGGGATATGATATCATCCGTGGATTGGTGGTTTCCTGACTGTTGGACCATCTTGTATGGGAATTTACATCCTGCAGAGTACACTAGTCTTAATACAGGAAAAAAATTGTATGCTTTCTCCGTGGGGCAGCATCCCGTTCAAGTGATCATAACCAAACTCAGCAAGAGGAGAGAGCAATTCTGCTCTCTGTGTAGATTAATTAACACACAGTGTAATTTAATTTATCTGATCAATTTAAAAGTGAATATTTAACATTAAGTAATTTTTACATTTTTATTTGCTAAAGTAGATATTTAAGTTACCCAGATATATCTGAAGAGAAAAAAAAATCCTCAGTCATTCTTTTTTTTTTTTTAAACCCCTTCTCCCAACATTAAAGTCCTGTCTTCATGTAACAGGTTATAGAGCTCAATTGTTTATCATTATATAGTGAAGACCATGAAAAAGCTCCTTTTAACTCACAGTAAATTGACACAGATCAATGTAATCTAAGGGAGCAATTTAGTGCCACTTTTTTTAACAGGGCAGTTGATGCCAGATATAACTATAGCCAAGGCATGCACACTTGCCTGCTTTTAAACGGTCAGATTTACTGCATGCTATAGAGCCTGTGGTGCTTTCTTTAGAAGTAGGATGATTCATATGTACAGCTCATCAGGGCAACGTTGCAGCTAGTTTCATGTCGAGCAGATATATAAGGGGAGTTCATGATGCCAACAGTGGGAACGTTTTGTCATCTCTGGTTTAGTTTGATGTTTTATCCTTTCAAGTGGAGAGATAATTCTGAACTAAATCCTGGAGAGTCAGTGATTGTTGCTGAGGTTGGAGCTAATGCAGTCACTATTTGTTGTACAATGTAGGTGAGAATTAATGTAGCAGAATTCTCTGATTGCTGGGCTTTGGAGACTTAGAAGCTAGCAAGGCCATAGATGAGGGAGTGGTGGTGAAGGTAAGAGTGGGTAAAGGCACAGATGGGGATTTCAGGAAAAATGAAATCAAGGCTGGGCATACATGGATAATGTTCTGGATTTGCAGAACTAGGAAATGTCTGAGGAGGTCATGGTAAGACGATATTATGGCTGGTAGAGGAGAAAAGGCATGGATACAAAAAATAAGGTAGAAGATTGTCATCTTGTTGCCTTGGAGAAGCACTGACTATGACTTTTGCTGATGAAAAGTGAAATGAAGCTACAGGATTACTTTCTCAGGGAAGCAGAGAGTAGACAGGGATATGTTATTAAATGTGACTAAAGATATGGACAGCATCTGCTCTTTATTCTCAGACTCAATATAGAGATTATGGTCTGAAACCTGGCCTCATTTATGACTGTGTGAGCTTGCTGAAGTCAGTGGAGTTTCAGGGATACAATGGAGGACATAATTTGGACGTAGATAAAGATAGACAGAAAAGAGCAGAAAGATGAGAATTGAGTCTTTTAGACCTTCATAGAACAGTTTTGGCTAGAATTAAAAGTACCTCCAGGGGATATAGTAATGGATGGGGAGAGAGGGAATGAGAAAGATGTGGTAGTAATATAATAGTAGATAATGACCCTGGTAGGTTAGAACGAGAGAGAGAGAGAGAGAGAGAGAGAGAGAGATCTTCATGGCTATAGAGGTATCCCAGTAGCCCATGGTGCTGAAATGAAGAAGTAGGAGCCAGGAAAAACAACCCTCATCTACAAGGAGATGGTTGCTAACTGTATGAAGAGAGCAGTTTTGTGTTATAGACAAACAAAGCTCAGATTCAAAAGGATCAACAATATGGATATGTGATACATAAGAAAAAGGCTACCTTCTCCAGTACATTCCTGGGTAAGAAAAGGTTAGTAATTAGGCAGTTACAACAGATGTATAGAATTCTTCAGGGGCAGGAAACTGTTCATATCCAGGGAATGTGGGCTGGGGGGAGGGAAGAGGAGTGGTAGCAGAAAAATGAGAGGATCATTAATGAAGGTAGTGAACTCCTTGTACATCACTGAAGAAAGCTTGGGAATGGAAGACATATATCTATTCAGGGGATACCATCATAGGACCTAATTACATCAGCCACACTATCAGAGGCTCGTTCACCTGCACATCTACCAATGTGATATATGGAATCATGTGCCAACAACGCCCCTCTGGCATGTACATTGGCCAAACTGGACAGTCTCTATGTAAAAGAATGAATGGACACCAATCAGACATCAAGAATTATAACATTCAAAAACCAGTTGGAGAACATTTCAATCTCCCTGGTCACTCGATTACAGACCTAAAATATTACAACAAAAAAACTTCAGAAACAGACTCCAATGAGAGACTGCTGAATTGGAATTAATTTGCAAACTTGACACCATTAAATTAGGCTTGAATAAAAACTGGGAGTGGATGGATCATTACACAAAGTAAAAGTATTTCCCCATGTTTATTTTTCTCCCCTAGAGTTCCTCACACCTTCTTGTCAACTGCTGGAAATGGGTCATTTTGATTACCACTACAAAAAGTTTTTTTTCTCTCCTGCTGGTAATAGCTCACCTTAACTGATCACTCTCGTTACAGTGTGTATGGTAACACCCATTGTTTCATGTTCTCTGTGTATATATATCTTCCTACTGTATTTTCCACTGCATGCATCCGATGAAGTGGGTTTTAGCCCACGAAAGCTTATGCTCAAATATATTTGTTAGTCTCTAAGGTGCCACAAATACTCCTGTTGTTTTTGCAGATACAGACTAACACGGCTGCTACTCTGAAACCTGTCAAATTAATAGTGATTTTTTTTAAAAATGGCATGGAAGAAAGTGAGTGGAAATGAGAGTGAAATGAACATGAGGGCACTCCTGTGGATACAGAATAGATTAATTTTCTTACATCGCCATTGTATATTGTTTTTCCTGTTTCATTGTAGTCTTAGGTGTAGAAAGGCAAAAAATTAGGTACAGGAAAAAGTTCATCCTTTCCACAGTTACTTACAGTTAGTAGTTAACTGAATGAGGCAGAAAGGGGTCCAAATTCTCTCCTCAATTTGCACCTGTTTAGTTCATTTTGAATTTGATGGTAGTTGTTCCAGCGTTTCTGAGAGGAATTCAACTCTGTGAGATTAAAACCAGGTGCATTGTGCTTCAGTAATCCACAAAGATGTCAAGATGATTGTATGGAAATGTAACAAGTTTCTTAAACTTCTGAAATGTTTTCTTCTTTAATATTGGTGGAGATCAGCCTTAGCTTCGAGGTATAATCCACACATTAAGGCCCTTCTCCTTCAGCAGTCATTCTTTTATATTCTTCCTTTATAACCATAAAATGCAAAGATTTTAATATCAGTCACATCAGTTCCTTGACTTTGTAGCTGTCTTTGCTCCTGTGTTGTATTTTACAATTCAGCATACTGTGATATAAATTAGTAGCACAATTCACTGGAGAAAAATATTTTAAATGTGTTTTTAACATCATTTACAACTAGGCAACTTACCAGATAACATCTTCTTCTACCAAAAAAGTATGTCAAATTAATTGAGCACATTTCATATACTGTGTCCCTAGACCATCAAGAATATAAGGAGCTAGGTACATAAATTTTAGGAACAACTTAGAAGAACCTATTCACCTACTGCTACTACATCATCACATTTAGCTCTTGCTATATTCAAGTCAGTATCATGTCATGTGCATATTTTCACTTATTTAAGAACAAACATAGTGAATTTAGACAAAAAGAATCAGTGGCCCACGTTGCTCTGGCACAAGTAATCCACCTTTTGGCAGGCATACATAAATATGCTATGAGTTCCCAGAGTCTTATATGCTCCAGCCTTAATTATTTTGCTATTTGTAGCTTCAATTGCAGACCTTCCCATGACAGTATTTTCTATTGCATAATAACCCTTTAAGTGAAAAGACTCTTCAGAACAATTAATGTTTCTTAGTTTTAATTTATTCAGATTATATGACAGTGTTTCCATGTTTTGAATTAAAAACACTGCAAAACAGATGTGAAAAACAAGACACTTCTGGAAATGCTTTTCACTATTTCCATGCATGTCTACTGAGGCTTAATTGCAGCAGTTTAAAAATAAATATATAAACAACAACTCTTATTTTCAAATATTTTGGCATGTAAAAGTATCCAAGCATAGTTGGCTGCAATTCATGAAGTGCTACTTTTCATTTTTTGAGAATGTTCAGGCATCTAGTAGGTAGTTTAGATGCTTGTGAATACTGAAAGTCTCCTAATTTTTAGTACCAAAAATTATTTGTCCAGATATTCATACCAGAAGAGTAGCACAGGGTGATCTCCTATTTAAAATGTTTGTCAGCAGTGAAGGAATGGAAGCAGTAACATAGGTGACCAACCACTCAAACAGCAAAGTATCAAAGTGGACTATTCATCAACAGCCTATAATTTAATATGGATCCCAAAGTATTCAATGTATACTGATGACTAATAAAGACACAGAAAATTAGGCTAAGTTTCCAGTTAAATAGAAAGAGGGAGCTAAATTGTACCAATATGAATAAAGACTAGCTCAACCAGCTTTACTTTTAGTAACGCTTCCTGCTTTTAGACTTCTTCTAAATGTATGTTATGGGAAGCTTAGTTACTATTGGGTAATTGCTTGTTCTCAATAGAATTTTATTAATTCCTTTGAATTATCTCAAATATTTCCTCATTTATATGTAAAACGACAGTTAGTCTTATTGCCAGCCCTGGCAACTCATCCTGTGGAATAAAAGCAGAGCTGATAACTTTCATGACTTTATTGTAAATTTTGAGATACATGATGTATTCTGAAAGCCTCACTCATGGTGGCAATTATTTATGTGAGAATCTTGGTTTTCATTAAAAAAAAAGTAAGTTTCTAGTCATCTTGGTTGCAGAGAAAAGCCTGAAAAACTGACCCAAATGTATTCAAAAATCAGAAACCAGAAGGCATGTTTTTGGGCCTGATGCATGATTTTTGAGTGCATGGGGTTGGCAATATGGTAAAAGTCAAATTGTGTTATTTTTAGATTATTTATCTTCAACAGTAGTAAAGTTTCTACTGGTCTTATTCAGCCTTCATTTAGTATGTTCTCTTGTCCTACTGGGGTTGTCCTTACCTGAGGAGGTTGTGAAGGCTAGGACTATAACAATGTTTAAAAGGGGACTGGATAAATTCATGGTGGCTAAGTCCATAAATGGCTATTAGCCAGGATGGGTAAGAATGGTGTCCCTAGCCTCTGTTCGTCAGAGGATGGAGATGGATGGCAGGAGAGAGATCACTTGATCATTGCCTATTAGGTTCACTCCCTCTGGGGCACCTGGCATTGGCCACTGTCGGTAGACAGATACTGGGCTAGATGGACCTTTGGTCTGACCCGGTACGGCCTTTCTTATGTTCTTATGTTGCATGGGTGTGAGAGCAGAATTTGAAGACACTGTTTGAACAGGTCTAAATGAGGGCAGAATTGGTCCTTTGTTAATAATTATGTTGATAATGTGAGCCATAATACAATTGTGTTCACACTGTTGGAAATCTGGGTAATTAATTGCTCCCTGGGGGTGAGGGACAGAGCTCAGCTGAACTAAGCAAGGAGATTTTGTATAAAAAGTCACTTGTTAGACAAACTCGAAAATTGCAAACAGAGGCAGCTAACAGAGTTTTGCGGGGAGTTGAGGGAGTGAGTGTGAAGGATTTTCCTTCCAGGTTCTGATCTATGTGCAATTTCAAGTTGTCCAGAAGTGGAACAATGGTGGTGACCTGTAATACATGTGCATGTTTTCTTTTCTACCTGAAGCCAGAAGGCATTTACTGTACATGAAGTGCAAGTTGGTGCCAGCTGGAAGAGAAGATTCTTTGTTCGGATAAGCGTGTAAAGACACTACTAAGAATTGGAGTAGTAGAGGAGTTCCTAGACAGCCAGGTTCAGGAAATGTCAGTACTTTAGGTTCAAGGAAAAAGCTGTCCACCAAGAAGTTGGGAGAAAGGAAGTCAGGCAGGAGGCCTGACTTCATAACCACCAGAGGCAAGAGGTCACAATTCCATTCTACATAGCTGGAGATAGATGAGGATGGGCAGAGAGGATGTGGCCACCAGAGAGAAAAGGATTGAGGGGAATTCCATACAGATAGAAGTTTCCAATCAATGTCATGTCCTAAACATTGAAACTGTGGAAGATACCTTTGCAAGTCCAGCTGGTCCAAGGGAATGGAGAGAGATATGGGAGGTACTGTTGGATGGTATCTTGGCCAAGTCTGTAGTTGAGCTTTTCCACAAATAATTCTCCAATCATTTGAGGAAGACAGATGATCCTGGATGGGGATTTAATACTCAGAAGAATTGAAAGAACATTCTGCAAGGGACATGCAGACAACAGGATGATGTGCTGCCTTCCTAGAGCAAACACATGAGATGTCACTCCAAGATTGGATGTTTTTGAAGTCAATGAGAAAGGGTACATTGGTGATGGTTCATACTGGTGCTAAAGACTCTGCATCACAGGATATATTGCAGCTAGATTACTTCAGGGAACTCAGAAGCGTACTGAAGAAGAACATCATCCAAATGATCTTCTCTGAGATCCTTCCTATCCCATGAGCAGAGAAAGATGGAAGATTCTGGAAGTGAACCACTGGCTAGGTAAGTGGTGTAGGATGAAGGGTTTGATTTTGTTGAATATTGGTCCTCCTTCTATGTGGAGAGGGGGTTGCATAGTTTGGATGGCCTGATCTCAGCAGAAGGAGCACCAATCTTCTCAGGGACAGGCTGGCTAAAGTAGTCAGGAAGGCATTAAGCTAGTAAAAAAAGGGGAGGGCAAAAAGAGGGAAGATATGAATGCACCTTTAGCACAAAATTGAGATGTTAAGAAAAAAATTAACCTAGAACCAAAGGACATGAAGAGAAGAAACTCTTAAATTATCTACACATCAGTATGTGTGTGTGTGTGTGTGTGTGTGTGTGTGTATATATATATATACACACACACAAACACGCATCCACTGGTGTGTAGGCAAGTCAAGAATTTCTTCTCTTCATATAGATATTTATACACACACACACACACACATTTGGTGCATTAAAAGGGCCAATTTCACAAAGCTGAAAACAATTTTGAGCCATATGTGCTGGGAGGAAGAATTTAATCAAGAAAATGTGAACAATAATTGAGAGCTCTTTATTAAATGCCCCAAAAGCTATAATCAAGGAAGAAGGCTGTTTTAATTTAAAAAATAACCTGATTTAGAGGGGAAGTGATGGCAGCTGATAAAAGAACTATTGGAAAGTGGGGAAGTTTATAGTAATTAATATAAATCAGAAATGGGAAATGTAGACTATTGATAAGGCATACAAAGGGACTCAAGCAGAAATCTATGGCCATCTGAATTAAGAACAATAAGAAGTTTATATTGGGAACAAAAAGAATATTAACAATGGCGCTGGTCCATTACTACATTGCAATTGGAGGATTGTCAATAACAATGCACAAAATAATTCAATAATAGTTCAATATTTTTTTCTGTTCTGTATTTGGGGAAAAACAGATGGATTAGTCATAGCAAATGATGCATTCTTTCCATATCATTAGTATTTCTGGAGGATGTTAAACACAAGGTACTAAAGTTAAACATTTTTTAAAAATCAGCAGATCCAGATAACTAGCTTCCAAAAGTGCTTGCTGCAGAACTCGCTGGATTGTTAATTTTGATTTTCAATAAGTCTTGGAGCACTGGGGAAGTTCCAGAAGACTGGAAGAAAACTAACAGCCAAATGATCATAAGAACTCATTAATGCAACACTGAATTTCGGATGATCATTTTATGTGCTTGTAAATTAGTGATTTTCAGTAGTAATATGACTCATCTATTAAAGCTTTCTATTGAAGATCATCTAGCTCCCCTCAATGTCATGAGGAAATGGGAATTTTTTAAACTAAAACAAGCAAAGAATATTCCTACTTGCTCTGTTTATGGTGTTTTGTTCCAAGTTGAATTATTTCCCTTAGGCCCTGAAAAGATCTGAAAGTTCATCCCTAAGGACTTCATTAGACTAGTTATCTTGTGTGTATCATAGTGGAAGATTTGTTTAATTAAATCCTATTCTTCTGACAACAGCTTAAACTTATTGTGTAAAAGAGTAAATGTAGTGCAAGCATGAAAAGCATGCTCCTTCCCTAAGTACTACTGAGTTAGTGTTCTACTGTACATATCCAGAAGCATTTTCTCCCCCTTAAGCAACTTCAATAGAAAGAGGAGGGAGGAGAAGAAAACATGAACATTTAAAATATAACACACACAAAAAGTATTAGAAAAAGTAGCTCTGATTATATAATAAAATGGAACATCTGTATTGAGGGAGAAAAATAATTGCTAAACTCCTCTAGAGGTTTATGCCTGGAAGTCAATGTGGCAATACCACTGGGCATATTCTCCTTTGACTGTGATTGGCTGAGCCAGTCTGTGTGAACAGGCACATCAGCCTGGCTAAGCAAAAAACATTTTTACCTGGTTTCTCAGGGAGAGAAATTGTATTTTAAATGAGATCTTTATTCAAGCTAGAAAATTATGGTGGGGAAAACATTTTGTCCTACTCCAAACTCCCTGGTCTGTCTAGTTCTGACATATTGTGTTATTATGAAGCATGCTACGACAGTAGTGCCTACCAAAAATGTGGCCCCATTGTTCAGGGCACCGTAGGAAAGAAGATTTTAAAACATAAACAATGTTCAAGCAAATGCTACTGGTTTGCAGACAGGTATAAACCATTTTTGTACCTCTCTGATTGATGAAAACTGCAGTTCAACTTCTGTGGGACTTGATCCCATGGTAGCTGCTCCTTGTTTCCCAACTGTGTTAATACAACAGACCAAACTAGGTTTGCCAGTTTCTGGGAGATTGTGACAGTGGCTAATTAAAGTGACTTAAAAACAGCTTATTTAAAGCAATTTATCTCTTCTTCTGAGAATACATAGCACCCAGGGAAAAGGTGTAAAGGCCTTTTTGTATGGGATTGACCTACACTGTAATAATTCCTTTCCAGTTTTTGTAATCTCCCTTCAGTCCAGTTTACTCCCATCTCTGGCTGGGATAAACAGACTGCCTTCTGCAGCATGGTCTCTGACTCTGTCCCAGTATGTTTGTTTGTCACAATGCTGACAATCCACTCAACTCCCCTTCCTTTCTGCAGGCTGAATCCTCTAACTAGCTGTTGTCCTTTGATCTCTCTCTTCTCAGCCTTGGCAAAACTACTGTGTAACTTTGCTGGCACTAGGGAGGTAGCTTCTTTACAGCTAATAATCTGACTATTGTGTTTTGAGTGTTTTCTGAGATGTTCCCTTATCTAGGTCATGTTTTACTTTTCCTGCTTGGTCTGTCTAACAAATCCTTTTAGAAAATAACACAAAATGAACCCAAACAAAGAAGTATGCACTGTAGTATGTTCTTTCCTAGTTTGTCACACAAATCAAGTCTGATTGCAAGTACTTCCGCAGTTTGTGGATAGTTCTCACAGCACTAACTTCTGAAGATGATCTCCAGTTATTTGGGGGTATAAGCACTGAGGAAGGACCTTTTTTTCCAGAGTAATACAATTGAATATAACTAGCAATGGAATGTAGTTAAGCAAAAGAAAAAGAACAGGTTAAGTATCAAGAGAAAACTCCAATGGTGCAGTCTCTTAGACTGGCATGGCTTCCCAGTGCCAGTAGTAAAAGCCTCATTGCTTG
>ML194110.1:0-11136 GCA_004028625.2 Cuora amboinensis
TTTCTCCGGGGTGGTTACTTCCAAAGACTTGTATATAGCGCTGGGTGAAAGGTTTTTGGATGAATATTATATTTAGTGAAATATTTTGGTGGACCCAAAATGATTGTTTGGTTTGGTTTGGTTTCACAAAGAAAAGTGAAAAGAAAAAAAAAAGATCTTGGGTCAAAGTGCAATGTTGTTCTAATTTAGGTTAGGCTAGATAAGAAGGAAAAACTAAATTGTTTGCACAAGTAAGTGTATTTGTGTGAAAGGGTACAGAGGCTGGGCTTTAAGGGGCAGATAGCCATATTGTAGTAGTTGGAAGCTTTGCTTTCCCCATGGCCTCCAAAGAGTTTCCAAGCATTCTGAAGGAGGCCAGGAAGTTGCATTCTTCCAGTTGAACTCCAAGGGAGGAAGGCAAGGTAGACTTTTGTTGAAGAGGGTAACTCCCTGACCGGGAATCGAACCCGGGCCGTGGCGGTGAAAGCGCCAAATCCCAACCACTAGACCACCAGGGAGATTGCCTTTGGGGGGTTGGGCTTGACTTTCTAGGCCTACTTTCTGTCCAACTGAGGCCATTTGTTCGTCTTCAAAGGAGGTTAACACAAGCTCTCAGCTCTTCGTTTCCTTACGGTTCCCTTCCTATTTTTAGCACTGATATGAAAAAGAAACAGAAAACATATTAAAACAATTTCCAGTATTGTTATACATTGAGGCCACGTCTTTTTTTTTTTTTTAAACAGTTTTATTGCTATCTTGTTTTACTCTCCATGGGCTTACAGAAATGTACGAGGGATGAATAAGATGTGGTTGGAATTGTCAGCCTTAAGCAATCTCCATCCCAATGAAGAGGGCTCGTGGAGGATTTGAGAAAGAAGCAGTTATTTCAACCACTGAGCGCTGGCGAAGATATAGAAATAAGTAGAGAAGCTCTAGATGGCTGCTCAGGGGGTGGGGGGCAATCAGCTTCTGAAAGGTTATTTTTTCCCTCTCTTGCCTGGGCTAGAAGACACTCAACTCTCTTAGGACCATGGAATTGTCAATGTGTCTTATCTTCATGATGTACTAAAGGTCCGAGACTGCCTCAGCTGGTTGAGAGGACAAAGAGTGGATTCTGTTATGCTCAGAGACTCCAAGGGAGAGAGTGATGTCGAAGAGTGCAAGATCAAATGCCTAACGTGGGGCTCGAACCCACGACCCTGAGATTAAGAGTCTCAGGCTCTACCAACTGAGCTAGTCGGGCTAGGCCTCAAGGAGTCGCAAAGGCACAGACAGTGCAAAAGAAGAGCGAAGGAAGTTTCTTTGCTTGCTGAGATTCGTTTCCTGACATTTGCCGTCTTTCCTGGTTCCTTCGCTCTCCAGCTACCAAACAGGGCCCGTTCCAAGGCTAGTTAGATGCTGGTGTCTAGACCAGAGAAGTGGGGTTCATCTAGCAGCTGCTCAGAGAAACCTGGGTGGGAGGGTGGAATTTAGGATTCTCCCACCAGGAGGAGGTGCTGTTTCTCAGAAAAAGCTTCTCAGCGCCCAAAGAGGGGGCAGAGAAGACAGTTCCCCGCCGGCCGCCAGACACATCTTTTCGCAGGGAATCAGAACCCCCTGGGGTAAAACTCCTCCAAGGATGTGCGGCTCCAGGAATGTCAGAGAAGGGAAGGACTGTTTGCTTTAGGAGGTGGGTGCGGAAACCTGCAGGTCCTTAGGTCCCTCCAGCGTCCGATGAAAGCATTAGGGGGGAAGGGGCCGGGGTAGACAAAGACAGGAAAGATGGGCTTGCAGCTCCTGTGCAAACACCGTGTTGCCAGTGGTCCAGGAGAAGCGGGTGGGGGTTCGAGAATTTTGGCTGCTTCCTCAGGGCACGGAACTCACAACCTGGCAATGCTCAGAACCCCGTTCCTCGGGAGTTTTCTTTGTGTTGGTCTTGTGATGCTGAGGGAGGAAGCTGAAGCATCATTTGAGTTTGTTTCAGTGCCTTCGGTTGGGCTAAGGTTGTGACCCTGAGCACAGGGGTTCCAGCTCTTAACCCCTGAGGGGAATGGACAATGGACCAACTTTTCTCTGAGTCCTTGAGCTGGGCTGCAGCCTGGCCTAGGAGGCAGCGCTATTGGTTTACCTACTGGCCCAAAGTCACTTGGGTGGTGTTAGTGTTCCCCAGGGATGCTGAAGGGCCTAAGGGAGGGAGGCTCAATGCTCCCCTCTATCAGTCAGGGCGGAAGAGGAGGGCTGCAAGAGTGAGCAGGTTGATGGCTGGGCCTTCTAACATTCGGTTGGGGACGAGGTGGGGAACGTGAAATGGAAGAAATGGTTTCTGGCCTGTGAGGAACGGCTCAGCCAGTGGCGTAAGTGGACCTCGTCATTATCTACAAGGTTGTGATGCTCAAGACACATCTGTGGGGAAGTTCCTCAGCCATATATTTCCCCATGCTCCAGGAGTGCTGCTGAGACCAAACACGGTGGCCTTCCACTTCTTGTGGGGCAATAGGACGTCCCCACATAGTCAGGAGAAGAGTGGCTTTTCTGCCGTATTAGAACGGGGGTTGGGCCTTGCCTTTTTTTGCCCGGTGCCTGAGAGTCAGGCCAGCTGCAGGGAATTAGCTCAAGCGGCAGAGCGCTCGCTTTGCATGCGAGAGGTAGTGGGGGGCGATGCCCGCATTCTCCGAGCCTGTCGACTAAGGGCTCCTGATGAGCGTGGTGGACGGGAGAGTCGGCCATCTGACTTTTGGCCTTGCTGCCCGTAGCGGTCAGGCCGAAAAATCATAAGCCATCCTCCCCAGGCCCACAGCCACCCAGGGGCTCCTCTGCACCATCTTGCCTCCACGAGTGCCGCACTCTGACCAGCTGAACCAGGCAAGCCATGGGAAACTTCTCAAGGTCTTCCCCTGGTGTGGGCTTGGATGCGAAAAGCACCTGGCCGTTCATCAGCTGTTGCAAGAAGTGTGCAGAGTAGGAGTAGCGATGGGGCTGTAGCTTTCCACAGCATCTCAATTTGGGCAGCTTTCCATTCCCCCTTTTCTGTGTAATGTCCCTCCCATGGGTTTCACTTGCGGAGCTGTACGACTCTGGCAGGGTGGCCATTTAGAAATCTTTTCCTTCCTTTTCTTTTTCGCCTGGCCCCAGCGTTAGGACCGTTTGGGTGTTTCAGTGTGTATGTTTTCCCATTGGGAGGCATTTGGAAGTTTGGAAGGGGAGCCGAAAGAGGAGTCTTTTTCACAAGCAAGTTGGCTTTCTGCACAGGTAGGGCCCTTGGCCGTAAAGCTTAGCTCCGTCAGTGCGTCTGCATGGGGTTCCTCCAGTGCCTCAAGAGCCCGTGCTAAACTCTCGGTGTGTAGCGTTTGGCTTGCGCCAGTCAGAGTGCGGTGCCTGCGTCTTCCCAGGGCCGGCTCCCGTGAGGCGCGCATAACTTGGGAGGACAGGGGTAGAAGAGAAAGCAAGTGAAGCTGACTTCGAGTGGTGGTGCCCCTGGGCGGAGTGGTCCTCCTGCTCCTTCCTGTCGGAGGGGTGGGCTTGGGGGGTCTGGCTGTGGGCGGTGGGAGGATGGTGTCCAGGGAAGTCCCAAAGGTCACCCTGCGCCGGCGGAGTGTGAAGCCTCTCCCCTAGGTTGGGGTGCCGAGTATTAAGCCTTCCTCTGTGGCTTGGGCTGGGGAGCGTGATCCGGCGTCGGGTCCATTTGGGTGGAGCTGGCGGCCGGCAAGAATTCGGGCCATCAGGTCAACCCTCTGTGGACAATGGGGGCGATCCGGCAGGCCTGCGATTTTGGCTTTGCGGGCGGGCAGCTCAAGCCTGGCCTCCTATGAGCCTTGAAGGCAGCCGGCCGGCCTCACCCGTCTCCAAGTTCCTTTCAGGCAGCAGGTGGAGCGAGGAGCCCAGGGAAGGGAGCCCAAGGAGGCGTCAGGAGCTTGGTCCTGCCCGGCGCCTGCGCCCAGCAGGTCTCTTGCCCGCTCCCGGCCCACCTGGTTTTGGCCTCTGCCACCCCTAGCAGTCAGCCAAAAGAGCAGAAGCCACCCTCTCCCTCCCGGAGTGGCCAGCATGGGGCTTGAACCCATGACCTTGGCGTTATTAGCACCACGCTCTAACCAACTGAGCTAGCCGGCCAACGGCAAGCTTTGCCTTGCCTGACCCTTTTGGAAGGAGTCACTGGCTGGCGTGGGGAACGATGTGGCCTCCGTTATCGAATGGATGGATCGAGACACCACCTGCCAAGGTAGGGGAATTAGCTCAAGTGGTAGAGCGCTCGCTTTGCATGCGAGAGGCAGCGGAATCAATGCCCGCATTCTCCAGCGGCAAGGCAGCCCCGGGACCTTCTCTTGCCCTTCTTTTAGAAGCCATGGACAGTCAGCCGGCTCAGCTCCTCCAGTGGCCTCCATCCCTCTCCCCGCTTGGCCTCCCAAAAAGCCAGCCCTTGCGGAGCACAAAGCTCTTCCTCCCCGGCCCTTCTCCCCCTTGCGCTGACTGGGAGGCTGGAGACAGCTGGGGGAAGTTAGCTCAAATGGAAGAGCAGGGGAGAAGTGGTCAGACCCATACACACATTCTCCAGCCTGCTCTGCTCTGCTTTGCTCTGCTGGGCTGGGCTCTAGTGGGGGACCTGCACCTTTCTTTCTGAGCTCTCACTGGAGCACAATCCCTTTCCTCCATTCCTCCCTGCTAGTCTACGCCAAGCTCATTGGCCGGGAGGGAGAGCCACTCAAATACAGAATTACTCACATCCCAGGGGTCCATGAAGGGAATGAGGAGATGGGCGGGGTGGCACGCGATACCAGCTCAGCTGAGACCGTGAGACCTCACGGGCAGCCTCCTGATCTCAGGCAGCATGGCAGCCGTGGAGCAGAGCAGAGCACGCAGACAGCTTGGAGACAGCCAAAGCGGGGACGGGCTGCGTTGGTCTGGAAGAGGGAGTCGGTGGCTGTCTATCCTGGCGGAGGCAGGGTCGCTTTGCTGTATGTTGGGCCAGGGGCCAGGGAGTCTGCTAGAGTTGCTGAGATGGGCCTGCTCCTGGCTTTGCTTGGGTTAGAGGAAAGTGGTGAAGATAGGAACGGCCCTCCTGGGGTCCAGCTAGGCCACTATCCCGTCTTCTGACAGTAACCCATGCCAGGCGCTTCCGAGGCAATGGCCAGAGCAGGCAATCGTCAAGTGATCTATCCCTGCGTTGTCTTCTGAAGTTTGGTGCTTGTTTCAGGGGCTAACTCTCAGCCCAGACACACTCTAGGGAGGGAGCGTTGGTGTTTGTGCCGAGGAGCGTGGCTGGGACTCGGACCCCCTTCCCCAGCTCTGGGTAGCGCCCCGCCCCCATTTCAGGCTGTGTTCTGCTTAAGGCCACAGAGCCCTTGCCTTTTTTTGCCCGGTGCCTGAGAGTCAGGCCAGCTACAGGGAATTAGCTCAAGCGGCAGAGCGCTCGCTTTGCATGCGAGAGGTAGTGGGGGGCGATGCCCGCATTCTCCGAGCCTGTCGACTAAGGGCTCCTGATGAACGTGGTGGACGGGAGAGTCGGCCATCTGACTTTTGGCCTTGCTGCCCATAGCGGTCAGGCCGAAAAATCATAAGCCATCCTCCCCAGGCCCACAGCCACCCAGGGGCTCCTCTGCACCACCTTGCCTCCACGAGTGCCGCACTCTGACCAGCTGAACCAGGCAAGCCACGGGAAACTTCTCAAGGTCTTCCCCTGGTGTGGGCTTGGATGCGAAAAGCACCTGGCCGTTCATCAGCTGTTGCAAGAAGTGTGCAGAGTAGGAGTAGCGATGGGGCTGTAGCTTTCCACAGCATCTCAATTTGGGCAGCTTTCCATTCCCCCTTTTCTGTGTAATGTCCCTCCCATGGGTTTCACTTGCGGAGCTGTACGACTCTGGCAGGGTGGCCATTTAGAAATCTTTTCCTTCCTTTTCTTTTTCGCCTGGCCCCAGCGTTAGGACCGTTTGGGTGTTTCAGTGTGTGTGTTTTCCCATTGGGAGGCATTTGGAAGTTTGGAAGGGGAGCCGAAAGAGGAGTCTTTTTTACAAGCAAGTTGGCTTTCTGCACAGGTAGGGCCCTTGGCCGTAAAGCTGAGCTCCGTCAGTGCATCTGCATGGGGTTCCTCCAGTGCCTCAAGAGCCCGTGCTAAACTCTCGGTGTGGGCGTTTGGCTTGCGCCAGTCAGAGTGCGGTGCCTGCGTCTTCCCAGGGCCGGCTCCCGTGAGGCGCGCATAACTTGGGAGGACAGGGATAGAAGAGAAAGCAAGTGAAGCTGACTTCGAGTAGTGGTGCCCCTGGGCGGAGTGGTCCTCCTGCTCCTTCCTGTCGGAGGGGTGGGCTTGGGGGGTCTGGCTGTGGGTGGTGGGAGGATGGTGTCCAGGGAAGTCCCAAAGGTCACCCTGCGCCGGCGGAGTGTGAAGCCTCTCCCCTAGGTTGGGGTGCCGAGTATTAAGCCTTCCTCTGTGGCTTGGGCTGGGGAGCGTGATCCGGCGTCGGGTCCATTTGGGTGGAGCTGGCGGCCGGCAAGAATTCGGGCCATCAGGTCAACCCTCTGTGGACAATGGGGGCGAGCCGGCAGGCCTGCGATTTTGGCTTTGCGGGCGGGCAGCTCAAGCCTGGCCTCCTATGAGCCTGGAAGGCAGCCGGCCGGCCTCACCCGTCTCCAAGTTCCTTTCAGGCAGCAGGTGTAGCGAGGCGCCCAGGGAGTGGAGCCCAAGGAGGTGTCCGGAGCCTTGTCCTGGCCAGAAGATAGTGGTGGGTGGATGACTGGGTAATAAAGAGCCAGCAGAGTGGCCCAGTGGAAATGTGCTGTACCCATAACCTAGAGGTTGATGGATCAAAGCCATCTTCTGCTAAGCATGCGCTTCTTCCTTTTCCTTCTGGGCCTTCAAGCAAGGCGGTGATTAGCAGAGCACCAAGAGCCAAGGCCATGAGGCAAGAGGTGGCTGAGGCGAAAAGGCGGCCTGCCATGGAGCTCCCTGGCACCTCTGGCTGCCTGGGCTGAAGGCAAGAGGCAGGCCTGGGCATGACGAGGGCCTCTTGTCCTGGAATGAGGCTGTAGTGCTTCTTGGACTCCTTTTCCCACTCACACCGGCACGCGGCTGCTGCAGGCACTGTAAGACACAGCCCAGGCTGGAAAGATAAGAGGACAGAGCAGTTCCACAGTTTGGGATTGTACCCCGTGGATCCCACCACACAGAGATCCTGCTGTGACAAGCCGTGGTAATACTGTGCTTAGTGCTCTGCTTTGTAACTTCAACAACTACACATGCAAGATGAGTTACAGTGACCTTGACCTTGTTTCCATGTTTATCCAAAGCCTCCTTTTGACAGTTGTCAGGAAAAAGACCTGTTTCTTTTGCAAGCATTTGTATGGCTAGCCAGAGTCGAGCTTCTCCATTAACAAAAAAGATTGACCAAAAGGGGACAAGAGGAGGTACGTTCAGCAAGGCAGCACTGGATGCTGGATCCTGAATCTGCTCTTTATCCAGCAGCTCTCTTGGCAAGCTCTGCCATGGTGCCACGCTCTGGGACTTCTCCCCTAATTGCTCCCATTTTTCATCAACAATAACATGAAATGTGAAAGGACAGTAATTCTCCATTTTCTGCAAGCCCTGCAGAGAACCCTCTAGAAGGGGCTCTGTGCACAGATATCCCCAGCGAATCGCATGGGCGCATGACACAGGCTCTCCTGTCACAGCAAATAGCAGCCGGAGCAACCTCCTTGCCAATGCCAATAGCCTTTTCATCAACACCAGACTGAGGATTTGATTCTCTCCAATGCTCTGCTGGAAAGAAGCCTTTTCCTTCACAAGCAATTACTTGGATTGTCAAGGGAGGTCTCTTCTGTTTCCTAGGAAGACACAGGAAAATGTGAGCAGAGGAGACAAAAGCTATAGAACAAGGCACCACTGGGAGTTGAACCCAGGATCTCCTGTTTACAAGACAGGTGCTTTAGCCAGCTAAGCCATGGTGCCTGCCTTAAGAGCTTCTTTGCAACCATTCCATTTGATGGTCCAAGAGCTCACCTTCAGATTCCAAAGTAAAACTGTTCCCCATTTCCCTCAAGACTTGCAGACCTTGAGCAGGCTGGCTCAGTGCACAGAAAGCCACAGCTGAGCTGACAGAGGGCTTCTAACATGTGCTTCTTCCACAAGCTGTCATGATCAGATACTGATTAGTGCTCTGTGTTCCAGTCACAGCAACTTCACCTCAATTCTGAGTCATGGTAACCTTTCCAGCAGCTCCAGACTTACCACTTAACACTTCCCAAGACTTAGCTGCAAGGAAGGTTCTCTGTGTCTTGAACAAGCACTTACAAGGATTGTGCAGTGAGGTCTTTTCTTTTCATTAGAAGAAATAAAAGAAAGGAGCCTGACAGACAAGCCAGGTTCTGCAAGGAAGAACTGGCAGGCCAAGCCAGGATCTCCTGGTGAGTAGGAAGGCTCTTCAGCCAGCTCTTCCCAAAGATCACTATCTAGAGGCCACTTCCCACAGAGACTGATTATAGTTACAGACCCATCCTGAAATTAGAGCAGGATATTTTAAAGCTTTATCTCATAGTAAAATAACACAATTCAACCATGTCAGCACAGAGGAGAAAACACTCCATCATTTCACAGTTATTGCTACTGATCTCACTGACAAACTTCCTTTTCTTGGGGCTGCTCCCAGCAGTTAGGGAGTGTTAGCCAAATAGGCTCGTTCCCCCTGGAGCGTTCCCAATTACCCCAAGGAGGCACGGAGAGACAGGGGGACGGCTACCAGATCCTTTATTCAGTCAGCTGAGCGGGTGTCTTTCTCGGCTCGTGCCTGAGAAGGAGCACACTATACAAGCATGAAGCATGTTCTTTTATACCTACGAACAAGCGACTTAGCGTGTCAAATTCTGTTAACCTAGGCATTCTTTACATTTGTGTCTGGTAAAAATTAGGGACCACCTGTTCGCCTCCCCCTTTCTTTACATCCTCCCCCATGGGCAGGCACATTTGTTTAACTCATTCCCATTTTTGGTATACAATATATATATATATATATATCCTGTGTCCATGTAACTTTAAACGGGGGTAGCAACTGGAGAAACAAGAGGGGAAAATGACAAATGCCTAAGCATATATTTAGCTTGAGCATATATATGGCCTTATTTGGTTTCAGCACATATCTGGCCCTTTTGTCTAACAATTCCCCCCTAAAAAGCAATTTGAGAGCCTTTACGGCCCCCAATCCTCAGCCTTTACTGGCCAATACATAGCCATCATCCGTTGCTGTATCATTCGATTCACCACTCGTCGGACCAAGGTAACTACACAGGGAGCGAAGCAAGCTAGGGTTAATAGGGTTGTAATAAAGAATACAAAGAGAAGAAAACCTTCTCGGAGCCATCCTAGTTGCGGCAACCAGGATGTAAACCAATCTGTATTCCACCCACCCCAGGTTTGGACCGGGACGTGGGCTAACTTCCTCAATTCCTTTGTTATTTGTTTTACTGCTTTTCCATTATCATCTATTTGTAAGCAGCAATTAGACTCGTTTAACTTTGCACAGATTCCTCCTTCCTCTGCCAACAAATAATCAAGAACTAGATGGTGCTGATAAATCACATTTCTCATCTGAGTGGACTGATCAGCTAAAAGATCAAGAGCCGTAGCCGTTTGATTAGTTATTATTTCTAAGATGGCTTGCAGCCTAATTATCCGATTTAAGTTGTAGATGGGCTCCCTTGCCCCTGAAATCCACTCATTTGGATTCCATGTAGCTGGCCCATAATGTTTTATAATTCTTTCAGGGGGCCATTCCTGAGCTCCCCACGTTTGGGAGCTTCCAGCGGTCAATGAAGAATCCACAGACCGCCTCTCCCTAATCAGATCATCATATACCTTAATTCCCAATTTGCCTCCCTGCACATGGGGTAGTAGAAAGAACAAGGGCCTAATGTACCCGACATAACATATTCCTGACCAATTTGGAGGCAATCTTCGATAAGCGTATTGCCCACATATCCAGTAATGGCCTTTTAGGGCCCATTGTCCTTTTGCAAAGGGGCCCTCCCAGGTTTCGGGGTCGTCTTCGGGGCCCGGCTCTTCATAATATAAAGAGTTACCCATTTCTAGGGGACCCCCTAGGACGGTAGACGTACCGTCGGGATTACAATAGTCACATTTCCACGCCCCAGCCCCTTCCCTCCAAGCACAATTACAGCCAAATTTAGGGCTATCGGTCGTAGACCAGAAATGGTTAAAATGGGTTACCCGAGTTCCGTTAAGGTGCTGCCATGCCCACTGATACCAACGTACCACATGGTCCTTACTGATGGTATCATCGCGCTGGCAGCTTATAAAGAGGGAATCAAAGAAATGATCCCCTGCTACTGCCTTACAACCCTCGCTGCGATGATGTTGGAAAGAACACTGTACCCAGCTTTGATTAGTGAGTTGTACGTGGGTGTCGTTCCATCGCCCTTGATATTTAGAACAATCGTACGTATGGCAACTAGGATGATCGTAGCAGTCATATCCTAGGGATAGGGTCCAGTCACATTGACTTTCTCCCACATGCACCCCCTCTTGTTGCGTCCGATTAAGACAAAGGATCCCTACCCCAGATGAATAGAGTCGCCAAGGCTCACTGTCCTCGGTCCAGCTTCCTGTTCCTTGGTGGACCACACTTAAATTACTGATCCACCATTTAGCTGGCACCGGCTGGGCTACCCAGGGCCATTCATTCCAATCCCCTGGGCCCCCACATACCCAGCAACTACTAAGATTAAAGGAATTAGCTATTGTTTCCCCTAGTTGTACAAACCTATTTTCCCAATCAGAGTAACAGTGTGAATATACAAACAATAGTATCAATAGTAAATGCATTATCGTTTTCTCTTAAACAATCCTTTTAGTCCATCTAGTCCTTGATATTCCCAGACGGTGTCTTCGCCCGTGTCACCCCGGGCCTCCGGAGCCGGGGCGGACAGAGGGCTGATGTCCTCTTCTGTTGAGTCGGTTTCCAGGTTCGGGTTCAGGAACCGCTTAACCCGTGTGTGGTGTGTCCATTTGTCGCTCCCGAGGATTTTAACCGCGGCCTGGCTGATGAGCGAAACAGTGTGTGGACCGTCCCACCTCGGCGTGAGAGGGTCGCGCTTCCACTTTTTGATAAGAACCTGGTCACCGATCCGGAATGGATGCACGGTCTGGTCCAAGGGAAGGGCCTGGAAAGGCGCCGCGTATCG
>ML194111.1:0-10137 GCA_004028625.2 Cuora amboinensis
ACCGCCGAAGACCGGACTGCACTTCGGTGGCGGGTCCAGCTTCGGCGGTAATTCGGCGGCTGGGGGGAGCCCGCCGCGGGTCTTCGAGGCACTTCGGTGGCGGGTCCCGGAACGGAAGGGCCCCCCGCTGCCGAAGACCCCGGGCCCCTGGAATCCTCTGGGTGGCCCTGCTTTGATATCCCCTGTAAACAACTCATGTTTTTTCATGCCTTTTGTCAAAAGCCTGGCTTAGCAGCGCGTATGCCATAGCCTGAGACGCATGGGCCCTGCTCAGTTGTGCACTCTTGTGAGCATTAAAAACAGTGCACAACTTATTCTGCAGTATTTCCAGAGCCAAGAGAGGAGCCACAGCACAGAATGTGGCAATGTCACGCAAGCAGCCCTTCTGCAAGCCATAGAATGAAACAATTTGCAGTTACTGCTGGAAGTTATGCATCCACTGAACATGGTGGCGCACCATTTCTGGTCTCAGGAAATAAGCACTGACTGGTAGGGCTGCATAGTTATGCAGCTATGGGATGATCAGCAGAGGCTGTAAAACTTTTGAATATGAATGGCCACTTTCCAGGAACTTTGTGCAGAGCTTTCCCCAGCCCCAAAGTGCAGCAACAGTAAAATTAGAGCTGCTCTCACAGTGGAGAAGCAAGTGGTGATCGCTCTGTGGAAGCTTGCAACCCCAGATTGTCACCAGTCAGTGGGGAATCAGTTCGGAATGGGTAAATCCACCATGGGAACTGTTGTGATCCAAGTGTGCAGGAACATTAATCCACTTCTGCTAAGGAGGATAATGATTCTGGGCTATGTTCAGAATGTAGTGGATGGCTTTGCTGTGATGTGGTTCCCTAAATGTGGTGGGGCGATAGATGTTATGCATATAGATCTCTTGGTACCACGCCACCTTGCCAATGAGTACATAAACTGAAAGGAATACTTTTGAATGGTGTTTCAAGTGCTGGTGGATCACAGGGCATTTCCCCAACATGAATGTGGGATGGTCAGGAAAGGTGTATGACACGTTCATCTCTAGGAGCACAGGTCTATTCATAAAACTCAAGCAGGGACTTTCTTTCCAGACCGCAAAATAACTATTGATGATGTTCAAATGCCAACTGGGATCCTGGGAGACCCAGCCTACCCCTTGCTCCCATGACTCATGAATCCATACACCAGCTGCCTGGACAGCAGTACGGAACAGATCAGCAATAGGCTGAGCAAGCGCAGAATGGTGGTAGAATGTGCCTTTGGACATTTAAAGGGTCGCTATGTAGTTTTTTACTAGATTAGACCTCAATGAAAGCAATATTACCAGTGTTATTGCTGCATGCTGTGTTCTCCATAATATCTGTGAGGCAAAGGGAGAAAAGCTTCCACTGGGGTGGAGTGTGGAGGAAGATAGGTTGGCAGCTAATTTTGAGAGCCAGATCCCAGAGCAATAAGAAAAGCCCAGCAGGGGGCTCTGCATCTCCGTGAGACTTTGAAAACCCTTTTCAGTAATGAGCCACAGTAATGTGTGCCTCTTATCTGCGTTTTGCCATCCCAAATGACCCCCTTCGTTACATGGGTTCCCCCAATCACTCATGAATGAAATAAATAAAGAGCATTTCTTTCTTGAAATGTTTACTTTTAGTGTATGCACACAAAGAAACTGAAATAACAGAAAAAAAATAACTGTGGGCAAATGGGCTTATAAAATTGGGAGGGGAGAAAATACGTCAGCTTGTTTTCAAAAGCATGGTACTCTTGACCATGAAGGGTCTTGGAATGGGCACCTTCTGTTCTTTGTACTCTCCCCGCCCCCTGGAGTGAGTGGAAGGGATACTTAAATCCCCCCTCTCCGTCTCCTAGAACATTTGGGAGAGGGGGATTGTGAAGAGGGCATTGCTTACAGGCAGGTTAGGGAGGGTGTCTAGCTTCAAGCTGCTTTTCTTGAAGCTCAACTAGATGCCTCAACATGTCTGATCAGTCCTTCATAATCTGCAGCATCTCCTGATGCATGGCATGCTCCTGCTCCTGGGATGCTCTCCTCTTCTCCGTGTTCAGTTTCTCAGAGAGTGAAATTCTCCAGGCTCTGAGCCCTGTCTCATCTATAAGAGATGTTCATTATCTCGCTGAACATGTCATCCCACGTCCTCCTAATTTGAGAAAGTCTCTCTCCTGGAGTGGAGGATGTACCAAATGCTCCAGCCAGGAGGCACTTTCCAAGGGTGGGTCCCGGATGGCAGCGCAGCCGGACCAGTTCCCGGACAATGGGAGCTGCAGGGACAGGCCTAGGGGTGGGGGCAGCACACGGAGCTATTCCCCCCGCCCCCTCCCCGCCAGGGGCCACAGAGACATGCCAGCAGTCAGCTGCTTCTGGGAGCAGCATAGGGCCAGGGATGGCAGCCTGAGCACACTGGATATCGCTGCCTGTGATTTATTTTTGCAGGGATCCCCTTGAGCCAGGGCCCCAGGCTTCAGCCCCTAAAGCCCCTGCCTTAATCCAGCCCTGCCTGTGACTGGCCGGACTCTGGAGTTAAAGACAGCTCCTGGCTGTTGGGGAAAATGAATCCACCACTCGCTTGTCTCCCATTCTTCTCCTCCTCCTCCTCCTCCTCCTCTTCCTCATCCAGAATGCCTCCTTGTTGTTGCCTGAAGTGGCCTGGGACTCAGATTCCTGGGAGGTATCCACACTGCATTTGGGGGCAGTGATGGGATTGTCACCAAGAATCACATGCAGCTCATTGTAAAAGTGTCATGTCCGCGAGGCAGAACCACAGCAATGTCCATCTCCCTTGTCTTCTGGTACACTTGCTGAAGTTCTTTTATTTTTTACCTGACATTGCTGCATGTTCCTGTTGTAGCCTTTCTCCCCCATACCCTGTTTGATCTTTACATAGATGTCAGCATTTTTTCTGCTGGATTGGAGCTCTGCCTGCAAAGACTTTTCTCCCCACACAGCAATAAAATCCACCATCTCCTGTGTACTCTGGGCTGGAGCATGTTTGTGGAGTTGAGTCGCCATGATGAGCTGGACTGGTGAGCTCTCCACACTGATCAAACAGGAAATGGGAATTGAAAAGTTCCTGGAGCTTTACCAGGGGAGGGGGTGTTTCCTGTGTACTTGGCTCCTGTGCAGCAGAGTTAGAAATGTTCTCCAGAGCAGTCACAGCGGAGCATTATGGGACACCTCCTGGAGACCAGTTAAGTCAAATTATGCAACGCTGCATCTACACTACTTCTCTGTCGACCCATCAAGATTGAATCAAGTGCAACACCTCTCGCAGAGGTGGAGTACGGAAGTTAATATTACAGGTTACTTAGGTCGGTGTAAGAGACCTGGCAATGTAGATATATAGATTATAAGGTCGACTTAAGTCAGCTTCCATTGACCTAAATTTGTAGTATGGACCAGGCCATGGACATAAATTGGTAGGCACATCAAGGGCTGCCAAGCGCAGCCCAGGCAACCCTGCCATACAATCCCATTCTGTTTGCACCCGGGGAGCGGGCAATTGTTTTGTTCTAGACCTAGCATGGCAAGGATATTTTCATAATGATGTCAATACAAGTTTGTGCCACATTCTTCTTAAAGTTTATCATCATCAGGCTAACTGGTTTGTGAAGATAATGGTGTTGGGGGAAGAGAATCAGAAACATTTATGTATTTAAAGTAGATGCTTGAAAATGGATTTTTTTTATTGCTCTGGCACTGAAATGATGCGTAATTATTTCCAAGCGTGTGCTTGATCTTTTACATTTTATTTTTTGTAAATATACTTTTGTTCATAAGACTTTCAAGTGCAAGATGTGAATACAGCTGGACTGCTTGGTATAGTGACCATAATATAATTAAATTTAACATTCCTGTGGTGGGGAAAAAAACACAGCAGCCCAACATGGTAGCATTTAATTTCAGAAAGGCAGACTACACAAAAATGAGGAAGTTAGTTAAACAGAAATGAAAAGGTACATGCCAGAAGTGAAATGCCTGCAATCTGCATGGAAACTTTTTAGACACCACAATAGAGGCTCAACTTAAACCTATACCCCAAATTAAAGAACATAGCAAGAAAACCAAGAAAGTGCCATTGTGGCTAAACAACAAAGTAAAAGAAGCAGTGTGAGGCAAAAAGGCATCGTTTAAAAAGTGGAAGTTAAATACTAGTGATGAAAATAGAAAACAGCATAAACTCTGTCTTATGTAAGAATATCAAGGTTGGAAGGGACCTCAGAAGATCATCTAGTCCAACCCCCTGCTTGAAGCAGGACCAGTCCTCAGATAGATTTTTGCCCCAGATCCCTATGTGGTCACCCTTAAAGTGTGAACTCACAACCCTGGGTTTAACAAGCTAATGCTCAAACCACTAAGCTATCCTTCTTCCTCCACCCCCAAGCTATAATTAGGAAGGCCAAAAAAAAAAGTTTGAAGAACAGTTAGCCAAAGACTCAAAAATTAAAAGTAAGTTCATCAGAAACAGGAAGCTTGCTAAGCAACCAATGGTGCCACTGGATGATCGAGATATTAAAAGAGCACTCAAGGACTATAAGGCCATTGCAGAGAAACACAGTGAATTCTTTGCATCGGTCTTCATGGCTGAGGATGTGAGGGAAATTTCCAAACCTTAGCCATTTTTTTAAGATGACAAATCTGAGGAACTGTACCAGATTGAAGGTGTCATTAGAGGAGGATTTGGAACAAATTGATAAGCTAAACAGTAATAAGTCATCAGGACCAGATGATATTCACCCAAGAGTTCTGAAGGAACTCAAATGTGAAATTTCAGAACTACTACCTATAGTTTGTAACCTATCATTTAAATCAGCGTCTGTACAAAATGACTGAAGGATAGCTAATGTGATGCCAATTTTTAAAAAGGGCTCCAGAGGTGATCCTGGCAATTACAGACCAGTAAGCCTGACTTCAGTACTGGGCAAACTGGTTTCAACTATAGTAAAGAACAAAATTGTCAGACACATAGATTAACATAATTTTTTTCAGGAAAAGTCAACATGTTTTTTGTAAAGGGAAATCATGCCCCATCAATCTACTAGAATTCTTTGAGAGGGTCAACAAGCATGTGGACAAGGGGGATCCAATGGATATAGTGTACTTAGATTTTCAGAAAGCCTTTGACAAGGGCCCTCACCACAGGTTCTTAAGCAAAGTAAGCTGTCATGGGATAAGGGGGAAGGTCCTCTCATGGATCAGTAACTGGTTAGTAGGTAGGAAACAATGGGTAGGAATAAATGGTCAATTTTCTGAGTGGAGAGAGGTAAATACTGGTGTCCCCAAGGGTTCTGTACTGGGGCCAGACCTATTCAACATATTCATAAATTATCTGGGTAAAGAGTGATATGGCAAAATTTGCAGATGATACAAAATTACTCAAGATACTTAAGTCCCAAGAAGACTACAAAAGGATCTCACAAAACTGGGTGAGTTTGAAGTCTGGGACCCTGCAATGTCTATATAGCAATTTTTAGCCACACAGCCCAAGCCTCGTGAGCCCAAGCCTGCTGAGCCAGGCTAGCCATGGGTCTTTTATCCTTGTGTACATATGCCCTCAGACATGATAGCAGGGAATGGGATTTTTGAGGGAGTCAGCAAGATACAGTTCAGCTGTAAAGAGCAAAGTTTTACGGCTTCAGAGGGGCATGAGATGCAGAGCCAGAGGCCCCTACAACCAATTTAGGGGTGAAGATATAAAGTCCTGGTATATATCAAGCACCCCTACCATCCCAAAAGCTGGAGGTGGCAGTACAAGCATCATCAGCCCCAATTCTTCCCCTCTATTCATATAGCAGGGACAGGGACAAGCCCCTCTTTTTGAAAGAGAGGCAGCAGATGAGTGAAAAAAGAATAAGCAACCCAGACTGTAGTGGGTTGTATCATGACGGGAAATGGGGGCTGGAGGAATATACATTTCTCACTCCATCCTAAGAGGGGCTTCAATGATGAAAAGGTGAAGAACCGTTGAAATACATTTGTACACTTGTCTCTTCATATTTCCAGTTTGCTTACAGCTTTTGCCCTTCTGCAATTCCTTCTGTTCATGTGTGTGGATTTAAAGACTGGAACTAGAATTAATTTTGCATAGATAAACCTTAATAATGATAATAATTAGTGTCCTAACACCGAAGAGCTTTTTTCATAAAAAAGATTATATGTTTTATTAGAAAAGACTCCTTAATTTTAAATACCACTTGTCTCTGCTGATTTTGTGGTTAAATCTATTTCCTACAAGTATCTCACAAGAACACAGGAACTGTTATGCTGGCATTATTCAAAGTCATTTAATTCAGTATCCTGCCTCTGAGAGTAGCCAGTATCAGAAGGTTCAAAAACCTCTAGCTGACAATTATGGAATAAGTGCTGCACGTGTAGACAAGCCCTCAGATAGTGAAGAATAGTACCATTTAGGCACCATTGTCCTTTCAAATGCATTAGTATTGTTGGAAATTAAGGTAGTAAGGTAGGGTGACCAGACATCCCGATTTTGAGGAATTTGTCCAGAGTATGGTCGGGACACCATTTGTCCCAATATTTTGTTTCCTGGTCTTTGGCAGCAATTCGGCGGAGAGTCCTTCAGTCGTAGACCGTCTTCAGCGGTATTTCGGCAGCGGGTGGTTCTGTCTTTGTTGGCAAGGTTTATTACCCACTGCCGAAATACCGCCGAAGACCATCCGCGACTGAAGGGTTCTCTACTGAATTGTCGCCAAAATCCCAGTTGGGCGAGTGTAAAAAAAAAAAAAAAACGCCACCCCACCCCCCTTGCGGCGGTCCTGATATTTTCCCCCTAACATTTGGTCACCCTATAGTAAGGCCGCACAATACATAGTAACTAAAACACTTGTTATAATGTTCTGAAATGAAAGTGGAGTTAATAATTAATAGAACAGGGGAATGTGCTGTTCAAATGTAGGGATATTTGGGTAACACATAAAGGAACAAGAGGGAGATTTGGGGAAAACAGAAACAACCAGATCTTATATTTTTTCCACCCAGGAAGCATTTCATTCTACCCCCATGCAAAACTCCCATTGACTTCATCAGAACCAGGATATTACCCCTTATATTCTCAAATAGCTGTTCTGAATATTGCTGGGCAGGAAATGGTTTTCCTGTCTTACAAGAATATTCAAAGTTTCAACATTTTTTCCTGACCCAAATCAGGAAGAAGTCAAAATCTTCAAATTCATGAAAATAATAATAATATTTTTTTTAAAAGGGTCAATGAAAGCATTTTGTTTAGATAATTTCAAAAAGATTTGTTTTGATTTTGATCTTTTACTTATTTAAATGTTTACTATAAATTAATTTAAATTTGAAATAATGTAATTTCAATCTCTTTAGAAAGAAAGAAATCCAGAAGGCAAAAAAAGTGTGTTTAAAAAAAAAACCACACTGAAATGGATTGGATGCAAAAGAAAAGGAGGAATACAAGGAAAAGGGTATTATCTGTTCAACATTTCTAATTTTATGTACTGAAGCTTTTCAAAATAGGAACAATACAGAAAAAGACGTACGAGGAAAGAGAAACATTATGTAAAACAAATACAATATATATAAGAGTACACTGTAGTTCCAGATTTAAATGAAAAATACAAACACACCTGAATTATGGTAAATTTGTGCAACAGTAAGGCAGCTATGTCAAAATAGGTTCCAATGTAGCGACAACGGTTTTGGAAACAACTTTTTTTTGTATATACTTTTTTGGCCTATTTTTTTTTAAATGGATAGTCATTTTAAATGCTTCAATGTTAGGTTATCCACTTCAAGACATTTAAAGGAGACTTCTCCCCACCCCTAAAATAAGGTTCCTTTAAAATGTCTCAGTTTGGACATCTAAAATCACTTTTGAAGATGTAGTTCTTCTAGAGCAATAGATATCTGACAGAACATGCCACCAATGATGCAACTCTATAATATAGATTTTTTTTCCAGTTGATTGGATTTATTCATTTGTTCATATTAAAACACACACTCAAAGCTATCAATGTACAGCCATGAACATCAGAACATTCCAGGGCCAGTTCACAACATTTTGACACCTGAGGCAGGATGAGCTCAAATGACACCCCCATGCTCCCTTGCTTGGGCCAAAATTGAAAGGTCTCAATTCTGCCTTCTTCCTGTTCTACTCCTCTCATGGTACTGTTCTGCTACCTACCCCAATAAAAAAGAACTAACAACTTAAAATGATTGTTCAAAAATTTTAAGTAACACTTAACTTTTCTTGTCTGCATAGTAAACACTGGCATTTTTATCTGTTTGAATAATCAAAGTGGTGGTTTCCATGCCTTCTTGCTTGCAAAGATTTGAACTACTTCCTGAAGGTCCACAGTCTGGACCAGCTTATGCTCTATTGAGATGGTTGCAGGGCCGACCAGCCTCTCCTGTGTCATTGTGGAGCGTAGATGTGTTTTTATTAACTTCAGCTTGGAGAAGCTGCGTTCTCCACTGGCAACTGTTACAGGAAGTGTTAGAAGTATGCACAGAGCAACAAAAGCATTTGGAAAGAGGGTGGTCATCTTATTTATACACATACATTCCAGAACAGCCCTTGGAATTGATCCTGCTGAAATGTATCTTGAAAGGGCTTTCAGTTCATCACCTAAATCACTCGCACCAATATCTCACATATCATCATGTGTCAACACTGTCTATAGTGTCCTGCATTGCTGGTGTAGGTCTTCTTCGGGTATAGTGAGGAGTTTTGGAATATCATACAACATCCAAAATATACTGCTGTGTTCCTTGAGCTGCATGAAACATTCTTCAGCTGACTGTATTGAACAATCTAGTACCTAGTTAAAGAATTCAACTTTGAATTGTTGTTTGGGGTCTTTTATGGGATTATCTCGTATCTCGTAATCAAAATGTTTTCTTCTTTGACTCTTGTATTCTTGAATGGGTGGGAAAATAGATTCAATGTGAAGTTCCTCTGCCAACTTCTGTGCACTCTTCAGAACGTTTTGAAATCCCTTATCTGACCATAAGACTGTAGGTATGACTTTGCTTTGTCCAGTTGTTCCATTGCTACAGATATATCAAGATCAACACCTTGGAGTCTCTTGCTTACAACATTTATTTCAAACAGTATGTCATGCCACAACACTAAGCCACACAGAAATTTGAAGTTATGTATGTTTCTGGTGATTCCATTTCCCTCTGCCACTGTTCTCCCACGAAGAGTTCCTGTCATAGCATTATCCTCCATAATGGCAAATATAGCATCATCTAGCATCCCAATTTGGTATTTGGTAGGCTTTATTGCCTCCCCTCGACTTTCCCTTTGTGTGGCACTCAGTGGTTTTTGTGTCAGAGAGGATGTTCCCAGATGTTGCTTCAAAATTTGCCATCGATGAGTTGATGCAGAGAAAAATACATAGATGCTTTGAATTACATTTAAAAATTCAGCAGCCTCACTAGAAACTGATGCTGCATCACTGACCACCAAGTTCAATGAATGAGAACTGCATGGGACAAAAAAAGTTCAAGGGTTTAACTCTCATATCTTTGTCTGCAATCCTCTGTTCTTTCCTCTCATGTTGGCATCGTTATCATAGTCCTTGTCAGCTATCACAATTCCCGTATCTTCCAGCTTTTTAAGAAGCACATTTGTCATACCAGGTCCTATAGTATCATCAAAGTCAATAAATTCTAGAAAATGCTCTCTGACAGTCACCACTGCAGGGACATTTTCACTAGGTTCTGTTGTTTCAAAACACAGCATTAAAGTCATTTGTTCCGTATAGCTGATGCCAGGTGTGCAGTGCAGAATAACAGAGAAATATCTTGCTGAATTCAGATGTGTCACAATCTTCTGTTTGACTTTTGTTGCCAGTAACTGTATGATCTAATTTTGAATTGTTTTTCCAAGGTAGTGGTGTGTGTACATTTCTTGGGTGGTGACTCTTCTTAGATGTTCACGGAATACAACATCAAACTCAGCCATCAGCTCCACAATTTTAAGGAAGTTTCCATTGTTTGGCACATACACCTTGTTGATGCCATTAAGCATAACTCTAGGTAACTCAGGAAGATGAAAAATCATAGTGTTAATGAAGCCTTTCTGTACTAGGCCTGAATTGAACCAAAGTTATCTTATGCTGGGCTAGGAGTCCCTTTATGTTAAATTCTAGTTGAATTCC
>ML194131.1:958-29729 GCA_004028625.2 Cuora amboinensis
AAAAAAAAAAAAAAAAAGAAAAGCAGAGATCGCGATCTGCGGCAATTCAGCGGGAGATCCTTCGCTCTGAACGGGAGTGAGGGACTATCTGCCGAATTGCCGCCAAATACCTGGAGCTGCCGCCCCTCTCTGGAGTGGCCGCCCCAAGCACCTGCTTGCTAAGCTGGTGCCTGGAGCCGGCCCTGGTAAGGGAGAAATCAGCACTCAATGAGGCCAGAACAGTCTCTGTACCATACCCAACTCATAAATCCATCTGCAAAGGATCAAGGAAATAAGAAGGCTCCAGAGTACCTTAAAGTCCCCAGTCCCTTGGTTAGATTGCTCCCATTAGCATATCTTCATAGTCCAGAGGCTGAAGCAGGAAAGAGGCCAGAGCAGGAAAGAAGCAAAATGGAGATGTTTCCAGGGCCATTTAGCTTCTGACAATATTGTAGTAACCAGAGCTAATATTCATAAGTTCAGATACCAAGATGAATATACATGCATAGAAATAGCATAATCATAAGTACCGGCTATTTCACCTACACGGCTATTCCCAAAAGAGGTTCTGAAAAATCACACCGCGTACCTGAGACCCTATGTGCCAGCACCAGGTCTCACAGGAGTTTTGTTCTCTGTTATGTAACAACAGAGATGGAGCCAGTGACATGATTCTGTTTAGCCTAAAAGGGCCCAGGTTAATTTTTAGCTGTTCAGGTGTGACTGCACCTTTAGTTAGTCAGGGCATATGGGCTGGCACACATTCAGGTTAATGGGCTTCAGTGCTCCTTTGCAGGGAACTCTTTAATGCTCATAAACCTGGTATGTGCTGAGGTGGTTTAAAGCAAAACACAGATTTTTAGGTTTGCAAATCTCTTTGAGATTTTTATTTATTTATTGGTCATAATGCAGGAGGATCTCCTCTCCACCCTCTGCTCATGAGGTTCTGTATGTGTCTTCTGAACACCAGTTGGAAGGAATTTTTTCTTCAGTAAGTGTGGACTGATCCTTTTCTCTTAGAAGGCATGTAATTTTTTCAGCTACACACTGATTAACACGGAAAACAATTGAGGCTGTTAAACTTATGACTTATTTAAAGACAACTTTTAAGTAGAACTGTATCCTAAACTGCATTATGGTATTGTCCCCAAACGCTGCATTTCAATGGGAGATTCAACTTCCTTTGGAGGAACAGAACAGACTCCTGAAACGCTTACCACAAAAGTGGTCCGTAGTCATGTAAATAGTCCCATTGTCTTCAATGGGATTGATCAAATGATTAAGGGTTTACAGGATTAGTTCCAAGTTTGTAAATTGTTCTGGATGAAATTGACAATCCCTGAGCTGTCAGATCAGAAGTGTCATTCAAATAAAGGTGGGCAGATGTGTGGTAAGTTTTAGCTCCGTTGCTAAGATGAGGAACATATTTTCTGTATCAAACTTCTTGGCAGATTCCTCAGGCAGCTGGTTTAAGGCCATCAGTGTCGGGCATTATAATCTTCACTTAGCATAATCATAATCAAAGCTGGAAAATGAGGCATTTATTATCTTTGTTTTGCTGCTCCAGTTCCCGTTAACAAAATGCATGTTAGACTAGTTTGGCTGCAAAGAAGAATGCTATGTTTAATTACACTGGGGACGACACCTGTCAGGCTGCAGAACTGGGCTGACATCAGAATCCAAACATCTGGTCAGTGCAAGCAGAGGCATCCCTCTAATTATTTGAATTTGATGTGATGCAATATGAAAATCATGGATAATTCAGATCAGTGGAGAGAAACAGAATAAAAAACACTATTTTATTTAAACACCTTCCATCACCCCTCCACCTCTCCCCTCTTGAGGACTCCTGACCAACATAAAACAGCACAATACATATGCTAACAAACTTAAACAAAGGCTTTGTTTAAGTTTGTTAATATATCTGTTGTGCTGTTAAAGCTATACCAGGAGTCGGCAACCTTTCAGAAGTGCTGTGCAGAGTCTTCATTTCTTCACTCTAATTTAAGGTTTTGTGAACCAGTAATACATTTTAATGTTTTTAGAAGGTCTCTTTCTATAAGTCTATAATATATAACTAAACTATTGTAGTACGTAAGGAAATAAGGTTTTTAAAATGTTTAAGAAGCTTCATTTAAAATTAAATTAAAATGCAGATCCCCCCAAACCAGTAGCCAGGACATGGGCAGTCTGAATGCCACTGACAATCAGCTCATGTGCTGCCTTTGGCACCTGTGCTGTAGGTTGTCTACCCCTGAGCTATACGAATGAATGCCCTCCCTAGCTGCATTGTGCTCCTTTAAGGAGCAGAGCAGAGCACAGCCCCGCCCTGCTCCCTCTCCCTCCGCTGTGTGCTCCTGCAGGAGATGGTGGGGCTGGGCTGGCCCCACATCTTTCTGGTACCTCATACTGGCTAGAAATCTCTTGCAGGTACGGGGTTCTGGGGGGTACCGCCCTACTTGCACTCCTGCTGGGGGTGAATCCGGAGTCAACCCCTATAGTGATGGAGTGAGGCACCGAGCTTGTTGTTGATTAACCTGGCCATCTGCTGCCATCTGCTGGTGAATGGGAGGAAGACATGTCAGAAGCACAAGGCACAGACTCTAGTTTGCATGTTTCCTGCCAGTCCCCCCACTGGCTGGATCAGATGGGACGGAAACTCACAGAGCAGCGGGGAAGGGGCTGAGAGGGGTTTGGGGCAGATCTGCCCTGTACACCCTCGGCTGGGAGCACGGTGACACGGAGGCCGCATGCGCCATCCCACAAGAACTCTTGGGCAAAGCGCTCCAGCACCAGCACTGGGCACACGTCCACCTGCAGTGGGACGTGTAGGTGCCCCGTCACTCCACGGGGACCTGCAGCTCCCCGGACTGACGGGACGAGGTTCCAGTCAGTGGCTGGAGGCTCTGAGGTGCTGCACTGGGGATGGGGGATGGGAACAGGGGGCAGGAGAGCCAGTTAGACAGAAACCTGGGCCTGGCCTGGTTTGGTGAGTCGTACATGCCTGTTCGTTTCATCCGCTTCTCCCCTTGAGCCAGATTCACCTGCTTGTTAACCAGGCTGGGATCCACTGATGTGGACTGGTGGGTGGTAAAGGCCACGGCTAGGGTCAGGTGCCTGTCGCTAAAGCATGTGATTCATAAGACAATTCAGAGTAGAAAAAACATGTTGCTATTCCGGGAAGATGGCTCTGATGAAGCCTGGGCAATGTGCAGTGAAGGGATTGTAGCAATCAGAACAAATTCTATTTAATGGAAAATGTTAATGGAACAATACAAGGATTGTTCAATCGCACAATTAGGAAGTGACGGGGAAAGACTTGTGAATCCCTCCCCACCTTCCCATTGCCCACAAGGTTGCCAATAACTCTTTCATGGCCTTTGCTGACAGACACCCAAGAACAATCCGTCCCCAGCTCCACTGAACCTGCAGGGAAGGCAGCATCGGCACAGTGACCTCTGCTGGGTCCAGGCACCAGAACGTCACCCATGTGGGGATCGTATGCCCGAGGGACGGGCTGCTGTAATGGAGATACAAACAGAGGGTCACTGCTCAGGGGCTGTGTTAACAGGGTAGTTCAGGAGACGTAGTGCACAGTCACTCACCTCCCAAAGCGCTCAGGGAAATTGGCTGTGACCAGGAGCAGCCGAGCCTGTGCCGCACCAGCTGATCTGCCCAAGCTCTCCCCTGCCCTCCTGCATGAACCAAACCTCACCACCGTGGAGCAGGCTGACGAGGGACACCTGTCCATGGGCTGGCTGCCACCTCGGCCAATGCTGTGGACTGGACCAGCGACTCCAGGGCTAAACACACGAGTCTTTACACCTTGTGCCAGAGCGCCAGGCAGAAGAAAGGGGGGAAGAACAGGAACTCCAGAAGTGACAGGAAGAAATGAGACTGAGAGAAGAATTTGGTGCACTGGAAGCAGAGGAAGTGCCCCCAGGCGAGCCCTGGAGCTGAGACAACAAGAAGCTGAAGCTCATAAGAGACGTGGGGCTGAAAGAAAGAGGGGCTGAAGAGAAAGAGAGGAAATACAACCTGGAGCTGATAGAAAAACATGAAAAGATTCTGGAGAATCACCAACATCTCTCTCCACTCAAGGAACCCTCAGCTTTGTCCTGCAGACAAAGAGCCAGACTGCACTGAGGAATCCCTCACCACTTTTGAAGGGCTACGTGAGGTTCATAACGTTCCTGAGGATGAGAAAGTCCCCACACTGATTGCAAAACTGTCCGGTAAAGCTTGAAATGTATTTACTGAAATGCCAAGTCAGGAAGCTTTGAAATATTCTGAATTGAAGAACGCTGTTTTACAAAGGCTTCAAATTACTCCTGAAGTGCACAGGTTGAGATTTAGAAATCTCAAGAAAAGCACTGGCGTGAATCATAGCGAATATGCCCGGAAGATGTGTGATCTAATGAGAAAACAGGTAAAGGGGAAGGGGGCTGAGGTTTATAACCAATTGTTTGATGTCTTCGCTCAAGAATATTTCCTAAGTATATGTGTGATGAAGTGGGGACTTTCACCTTGTAATGTTGCATGTGAGTTTTACCATCCTATACTAATTCTGCATGTACCTCAGTTTCCCTACGTACTGCACCAATGGCTCCCAGCTCCCCTCTAACCACTAGACCCCATACCCCTCCCAGAGCCAGAGAGAGAACCCAGGAATCCAGGTTCTCCATCTCCTGGGGATGGCATAGGGGGTAAGGGACAGAGCTTGCAGCAGTGGAGCAGGAGGAGAGGAAGAAGAGCAGGCATGGGACTGTGGCGATCACTCACCCCATCACATGCACTGTGGGTATCTAGGCTGTAGGCTGTGAGGAATGGTGGTTAGGAGCTCCCCCTAGGGGTGGTGTGGGGCAGGCATAGGGAGCATGAGGGACTGCAGTCTGGGGGTTGGGGGGGTGATACAGCTTGCAGAGGAGTGATCCCAGGGCAGCTGGCACCTCCAGGGAGGAAGGAGACAGACACACAGACAGATGTGAGGCCAAGGACTGCTCTGAAGCTTTATTGGTGTCAATGATATGGCAGATAAAGTGCATCTGCTGGACTGGGAAAGGGGGGCAAATTTTTAGGGGAAACCCAGGGCCCACATACCAGGGGCATGGGCACCCTGGAAATTGGATGCAGAAAGAGAGGGAGAAGAGATCACAGGGCAAACCCAGTGCCCAGATACTCAGGGAATGGGCACCTTGAAATGAGAGAGCGAAATAGAAGGAGAGGTATGTGAGAGGCATGGACAGCTGGGCTGACAGATGGATGGGCTGACGGATGAGTGGGTTGACAGACGGATGGATGGGCTGATGGATGGAAGGATTGGTGGATGGGTTGATGGACAGATGGGTTCATGGATGGATTGACGGATGGATGGGTTGACAGACAGATGCGTTCATGGATGGACGGATGGATGGATGGATCGGTTGACAGATGGATGGGTTCATGGACAGAAAGATGGATGGATGGGTTGATGGATGGATGGACAGACAGATGGATTCATGGATGGAAGGATGAAGGACGATGGACAGATGGGTTGACGGATGGATGGGTTGGTTGTTGACTGATTGCATCGCAGCTTACAATCTCCTCCCACTTTGGCACCCTCACCCATGGGCTGTCTTCGGGGCTGGTGGGGCTCAGTTTTTCACTGCTGTTAGGCAGAAGTTCTTGTTGACGTCCTTCTCCTTGCAGCTCTGGCAGCCCTGGTCATCACACTGGTACATGGGCACATTACAGAGCGTTTGCCACGAGTTCCATACAAACTGCTTCCCCCGCCCTATGTCTTTTTTTAAAACCTCCTTGAAGGCCAAGGCGTGGTGGTCTTCATCTATGGCACCAAAGATCCCATCCATGAGTTGCTGGATGCGGTGATTGCCCTGCAGGCTGAGGCAGATGCCCAGGCAGGAGGCGTAATAGGTGAAGAAGACAAAGCAGCTGGGCCAGCTGCATGGGTTGTTTGGAAATGACCTGGTGTAGTGGTTGCTACCAAACTCTCCTCCCAAGGCACGTGTCTCCTGGCACTTGGTCTGGCCCCAGGCCTTGTCCAGGAGCTGGGAGACAGGCCTCACCCCATTCTGGTCCACGCTGAGCATTAGTCACTTGGAGTGCAGGGAGGCATTGCTACTTATGCTACTTATGTGGGGTTTGGCAGCGACGATGTGATTCCCCTCATACAGAAAGTTCATCTCCAGCTTGGATTTCATCATCTGGAGCTCGGCCATGGGCAGGTGCTTCTGCAGCTCACTTGGGCTGCTGACTTGGCACATGGACTGCGGCAAGGAGATGGCCATGGTGTACTGAACAGTGAGGTTGGAAGCTTTGACAGGGCGATACCTGGGGGAGAGGGGGCAGGGTGAGTGTGAGCCCAGGGGAAATCACACACTGAGCATGGGGTTAATGAGCATGAACTGTACAAACACCTGCACAGCCATGGCATCTCCAGAATCACCTCTCCCAGCTCTGGGCCCCATCTCCCCCCTGCACCCCCAGAATCTAGGCAGTTGCTCTAGGTAATCCTGTGATACCTGCAGACACAAGGAGTCCCTGCTGCTCCCTTCGCGGCTAGGGGAGTGGGGCAGGCCCAAAACACACGCACATCCCAGGCTGGTTGCCAGCGATCCCTTATTAGAAGGGACGTCCCTTGTTTCTTCATCTCTGTACAACAAGATCAGGGATTGCTGAGTGCTGCAAAAAGCAGCAAGAAATACCCCTGGCAAATGTAGGTGAGTGCTGCTTGTTCATTATTAATTATTATTATTAATGCTAATAATGATAATATTGGGAGAAGGGGTAGGGTGGGGGTGCTAGGAAAACAGTCCCTTATTTTTGAAATACAACATTGGCAACCCTAAGTAACACCCAGGAGTGCTTACTTTTATTTTTCCCTGGGGGTGCTCCACTCCTGCTCTGTCCTGAGGCTCCACCCCCACTCCGCCCTTTCTCCCGAGTCCCTCCCTTGACTCTGCCTCGTCCTGCTCCCACTCCGCCCCCTCCTGAGGCCCCTGCCTGCCCCCAACTTGCTTCCCTCCATCCTCCGGTTAGCACCTTCCCCAGCTGCCGAACAGCTGTGGCTGGTGGGTGCTGAGCACCCACTATTTTTTCCGTGGGTGCTTGTTCTCCAGTGCACCCATGGAGTTGGTGCCTATAGTAAGACCGACTCCGTCAGAGAACCAGGATGCCGTATCCTAGACTCGGACAAAGATGCCCCCCGTGACATCTCCTTTTATACATTGATTCAAACAAGTTACATATTTCACTGCACATGCTTCTCGTTAGTGTTGTCAAAGTTAGACTCAGGACTCACAGTTTGTCAGACCATTCTGTTTTATTAGCACAGCGCTCTGCTAATAGCACCCAGATAATGTGAGCACCATGCAAGACACAAACTATCTTATTTATACAGATAAAAGGGTGAGAACTTAACAAGATAACAAAGGAAGCAGAATCAGATAAGTTTACCTGGGCTAGGCATGCATATCTTATTTCCTTACTAACTATTACCCATCTTCTGTTAATGTTTCGCCATTAGCACCATTGTTTATGCCTAATGCTTCTTTTCCTGGCACCTGTATTTCAACATTTCTTATTTCTGCTTAAAGTTACATACAACATTTCTTTAATCCATTCTTATTTTTACAATGTAATTCATTCTACTTTCACAGTGTCCTGTACCTTGTACCTGCTTGTTCGAACAAAACATCCCCATCCCTTATCCTGTCTCCATTCCTTATCTTTATGAGGGGTCAGGCTGTACTTGTGCCAGCTCTTAGGACCTCATTTACACAGTTTTTGTACCATCTGCTCTGGCCAGAAATGTGCTCCCTTTGTTAGTTGACATCGGGCATGTTACTATTCTGCCAAGGCCGGCTCTGGTTCCTACGCCCAGGGTCCCCGGCAGAGTCCCTGGCACTGCAGTTATACCCCGGACACAATCCACCCCCCGCTCTGTCCCCACAAACAGGGTCCCAGCTGCCATCTCATGGTCCTTGTCTTTTCCCACGTTCCAGGCCCTGCCATCCCGCTCTGGTTTGGATCCTCCGCAGGACCTTGCTCCTGCTCCTTCTGGCGTCCGCTCCGCTCATCACCTGGGTGCTGGGGAAAGTAGCCGCCACCAGGCCCGAGCCAGCCAGACTGGGAGGGCGCCATGGGACGTGAGAACTGACCAGCTGAAGGGAAAGGGAGGCAGCAGCATCATGCTGGCAGGGACTGGGGGGCTCTGGAGATGCTGCTGCAGGGGAGGGGCATGTTCAGAAGTGTCTGGGCAGGGCCAGCTCTAGGTTTTTTGCCGCCCCAAGCAAAAGAAGTTTTGGCTGCACTCCAGCCCTGGTCTCCCCCCCTCCTGAACCCCTCTGCTGCCCCAGCCCTGGGCTCTCCCCGCCAACTGCACCCTCCTGCCGCCCCAGCCCTGGGTCACTGGTAACTCGCTCCCAGGGCGGGTCATTCAGCAGGAATTTTGGATGTGCACAGAACACATGCAGTTCTGTAACCATATGGGAACCAATCCTGTCTGTGTCCTCTTTTTTGAATGTTAAAATATGGTATCCCTACAGTTCACAGTGCCACCCCATTCTAGCAGTGAGCTCTCCATTCACAGCAAGCTGCAGCATGAGGTCTCAGCTACCTCACTCCCTCCCCCTCCCTTTCCTGTTGATAGCTGCCAAGGGAATGCTGGGAAATGTAGTTCTTTACCTGCTCCAGGGTTGGCTCTATAGGCAGGGAGCTAACCAAGGAACTACAGCTCCCAGGGCCCCCTGTTGGTTCTCAGCTCCCATGCTAGATCCCTGCCGCCCCTGCAAATGTGCCGCCCCAAGCACCTGCTTGCTTTGCTGGTGCCTAGAGCCGGCCCCAGGTCTGGGCTTGCTGGAGAAATGCCCCCAGCTCAGATGTGCTGGTGGAGATTTACATGTGACCCCCAGTCAAGCCCGCATTGCGCCAGTGCTAGCAGGGTGGCCGCCCTGAGCTCTCACACGGTCAGGCCCCGGATCACAAGGCTGACTTAAAATCCATCAAAACAAACATTGTAATCCAGGGAAAAAAAATCCATTTTTTGTGTGAAAAACCAGAAACCAAAAATCAAAAACTAATTTCTGGAAAACAATCGAGGGGTTGGTTAAAAAAAAGGCAGGTGGTTAAAGAGAACAACAACTTTCCCTGGACTTCAAAACTTTTTGAGCAAAAAAATTTTTTTGAAAAGACTTTTTTTCAAAAAAACAGTTTTGTTTTGTTTTTACTGAAAACCATAAGCTTTTGAAACCTGACTGTATCATCATAGTCACCTTTGAGTTTTCATCCAAGAACTGACAAATATTCATGGGATGTTTAGAAGAGAATGAATTTTTAAAAAAATTCCTCAAAAAATAATCAGCATTTTCAACCATGACTCTCCATTAGGTGTAAGGCCCCTCTTGACATTGTGGGGGGCCTGTATTCCCCACGACTGCCCCAGGGTGACATTATGAGGGATCTGCATTCCCCATGACCGCCCTGGGGTGATGCTGTGAGGGACCTGCATTCTCCATGACTGTCCCAAGGTGATGATGTGAGGGGCCTGAAGTGTCTGTTCATCTGCATGAGGCTTCCCTGGCCTTTCCTGAAGGGAATGGCTGCATTTCCTCCAGCTGCCCTAGTCTTGAAATGCTGGGTCTCTGCATGACCCACATGCAGCAAACACACCATTTGATCCCTTCACAGCTGAGCCGGAAGGTCGCGGGTTTCCAGACATAGAGTTTGGCTCTTAAATCCTCAGATACCACCGTGATGGGCAGCATAAATACACAGCAATAGCGGTCATTCCACTGGAGTCAATGGGGCCAAACCCCCTGCTGGTGCCAGTCGGCCCCACTCTATTGGTACCTGTCTCAGGGGATGCCTGCCCTGTAATAGTCCTGCTAACTTAGTGTGGCACTGCCTGCACTCCCTGCCTCAATTTCCCTTCTCTCAGAGCCTCTTAGGAACTCCATACAGTCCATAAGGGCGTAAGTCACCAGCCCCTTGCTGAGGTTCTAGTCTATAACCCTGAAATAAAACCTCTCCCTTTCGCTCAGGCTTGTGCAGCCCTTCTCCGCCTCGGGGCTGGGTGCCCCGGGAGCCTTCCCTTAGGAGAGCTTCCATTTCTCCAGAAACCTCCCTGGACCCCAGCCCTGATGGCCTTCTAGCCGGCCCAGGGGCTTCTGATGCAGTTATCTGCCTAGATAGGCTACATCTCCTTACATTAGTTCATTGGGGTCGCCTGGGACTAGACTGTCCTTCAAGGGGCCACCAAAGCCATGCTGGGGTCAATGGGCCAGGTCCCCAGCTGGTGTAAATTGGCACAGATCCAGCGAAGCCAGTAGTGCGGTGCCAATTCACACCAGCTGAGCATCTTGTCCTAAGCCTGAGAAGAAGGAAGCAGGGAAATCCCCAGTCAGCTATCCGGGCACACGCAGGGCGTTCGTCCTTCTCATTTCAGGACTGGTCTAATCCCCACATTCAGTCCTGTCCCATACACACCAGCTCTGAGCCCTTCCGTTATTGCAGACAATTTATACCGGAAATGCAAAGGGACATACCTGCAGCATGGAACACAGGCCAGATCCTGATGACAGTTACTTCAGAGTCAATCTGGGGTCGCCTCAATGACTGCAGTTGGAATTGGCCCCAGATTCTGAGCTCAGAATTTAATAGTAGCATTAGATTGGGGTCCTCAGTGTGCCGGGTGCTCCCCAGACCCCAACTGAGATCAGGGCCCAAAATGCCAGGTGCTGCACAGAACCTGGCTGTGATCATGCCTGTGCCAGGAGCTGCACAGACACACAGTGCAAGACAGCTGATGCTGCAGAGAGCTCAAAATCTAAATAGATGAGACAGACAAAGGGTGAGCGGGGAAACTGAGGCAGAGAGCAGGGACGTGACTCACTCAGGCTTACAGAGGAAGTCATTGACTAGGTCAGAGCTAAACCCCAGGTGTCCTGACTCCCAGACCGGAGCCCTGGTCACGGCAGCAAATGCAGGGACAGAGACTGACAACAATTAAAAATAACATACCCCAAGGAACCTGACACTCTCCAGTATCTGAGGATATGAAGTTTTCCCTGACTGCTGCTAGAACGGCCCCTCAGCCCAGCTGCTGCTTTCTCTGGCTTTTTCCCCTCCTCTCTTTTCCTGTCTCTTGTTCACAGGATTTGCTTTTCCTTTTCCAGTTTTGCTCCTGTCTTCTCTGCACCCCACGTGCCTCCCCCTTTCTCCTTCCCCTTCCTCACTGCCCCCCATGGGCAGCGGGTATCAAAGACCAGGGCAGACTCCCCGCCCACACCCCGCCCTCCCTACCTTCTATCCTGAAGCTGGTGGGGGCTCATTCAACCTCTGAAGGGGGGGTTCATGCACTGCCCATGCTGCCCCCCAATCTCCCTTCTAAACACACTCGTCATATTTGTTCCCCATGGAGGCTGCTGCGGTTGGTTGCATGGTGCACCGGTTTCACAGACAGAGATAGAAAGGATCACACGGATGCAGAAAAGAAGAAGGTCCTCATGGTAGACGTCACAATGCCATTTGAAAACAGGTCACTGGCCTTCCATGAGGCCCGAGCACGGAAGGCATTGAAGTACACCCCGCTGGCCGACACCCTGAGAGCCCAAGGCTATGAGGTCCAGATACACGCCTGATCGTGGGAGCCCTGGGTTTGTGGGACCCCCATAACGAGCTGGTACTGAGATCGTGCAGAGTCGGGAGACACTACGCCCGGCTCATGAGACAGCTCATGGTGTCCAACACCATCAGGTGATCCAGAGACATCTATACAGAACACATCACGTGACACTGTCAATATCACGTTGAGTAATCAAGACCACTGACCAGGGAAATAATCCACTTCCTTCCCTGATGAACCAAGGGACGCATCCCACCCATGTACTTATTTGCTACACTGATATTGACTTAGACTCCATGGGTGGCATACCTGAGCCCACTTATCCACTGACACTTTAAAAACCCCCGCATCCCAATCTGGGTCTATGCTGGTAATGTGATATGTATGTATCTCGTGATCCTTGTAACTGATACCTGTAATCCCTCATAACTCAATCTGGACCCCAGATGTTCAGTACCTTCCCTCTTAACTTGTGTATATTTAATTTTAAACATTAACTTTAATAACATTTTTAAATCTCTAGCTAAGCAGGGAGTAGTGATGCCAAATCCATGTGAGAGTCAGAGCAGTTGTGGGTTGATGTTCTTGGCTCTTTTTTCTGTTCTAGTTGCTTGTTTAGTGTTTGGAGTTGGAGCCCATCAGATTTGGTGGAGGGTCATTGTTTCTGCTCAGTGATTCCTAGACTTGAAATGGCTGATGAGCAGATTTATGGGGCTGAGACTTAGGCCCCCTGTAGGGACGGGGTGCAGTGACAGATAATGCAGAGACTCCAGCAGCGGTGAGGTGAAATCACTCACAGCTGGGCTAAGGGGGGAACCCTCAGGAGATGGCATTCTACAGATGGCAGCCAGCAAGGCCCCAGCAAGTGGCAGCAGAGGTAACGTCAGCAACAGTGGAATTGCAGAACCCTCCCCTTTAGAGGTGGGGCGAGAACCCACATGAACGCACCCCTGAATTCTGGGACCTTGCCAGCTTCGCACAAGCAAGGTCCCACTGAGTGGGGTGCAGCGGAGGGAAAAGGGAAGTGGCATGTTGAAAGGATATTCATCTGCCAGACTTTCACACCGCAAGGTGGGACATGGAGGCAAAGGGCACTACCCAAGATACTGGGGGAAGGTATTTACTTGTGCTTTGCAGGCTTTTGAATGGTGACTGCAGTATTTTCCCAAATTAATGCTGGGTTCCCGCTCCCTTTCTATACAAGTTTTCTTTTGTTACACACAGATTCAGGGCTTGCGAGTGGGGAATTATTGCCTCTTCCAGGTGCCCAGTGTGGGGTTTAGTTCCCCAGATTACTGGGTGGGGGCTTGAGCCGGTTCTGTTTTGTCATGTTCAGAGGAACCCCTAAATATTGATCCTGGCCCTTGTTGCTGCATAAGGATTACGCAGTTACCAGGCCTCATTTTTCAAGTCTGAATTTGTCTCCCTTCATCTTCCAGCCGCTGGATCTAGTTCTGCTCTGTCTGCTAGTATTAAATAGCCGGATTTTTTAATATCTTAACACTGTCTTATGCCAAACAGCGCTCTCACGCATTCTCTTGCTCGCTTGCCTTCCTTCTGTGCATGCGTGTGTGTGGGATCCTGGGCACACCGTTGTTTCATTGCGCTGAGTGGGGCGGAGCTTTTTGCTGGAGAAGGAGCGAGAGCTGTTCTTGAGAGCAGGAAGTGAGTGAGCGAGAGAAAGCAAGCGATCGCTAAATCAGACGTTCCTCTGAGAGAATGAACTAGGGTCCCAGAAAAGCTGGGACAAGGGTTGTGGGATCTCCATCACGGGAGATTATTAAGAGCAGGTTAGAGAAATACCTGTCAGGAATGGTCTACATAATACTTAATCCTACCATGAGCGCAGAGGACTGGACTAGATGACCTCTCGAGGTTCCTGCCAGGCCTACGATTCTATGATTTGGAGTAGGGGCTGTTTCCTTGCAGCAACTGGGGCTGAGCTGGATGACCGCTGTGCAGTCCACGAGGCTGGAGTGAGACGGGGAGACTGCCGGGACTCCCGCTTCAGATCTTAGCACTTCCCTTTGCTGACGGTCATGCACCAGACCTATCCCCATTGGAGTGTCCTTCCCTGGTACATGACCAGCCTGATCTTCCCTTGTAGATAAAGGGGAAGTGATTCACCCTGAAAGTGAAACAGGGCGAGGATAAGGAACAGAGAAGTTGTTACACACAGGGAGGAAGAGGCTGCACTGAGAGGTGAAGGGACAAGTACTCGACAGGTCAAGGGGGCTTGTGGGGAAGATACTACAGTGGGATTCTGGTAACTTGAGTTCTAATCCTAGCTCTGCAGGCAAAGCTCTGCCTCAGTTTCTCCATCTGTAAAAGAGGGGAAATGTTATTTATCCCCTATGTAAAGCTCTTTGAAAACCACAGAGGAGATGTCTCTATAGCAGACAGGAATTAGTACTTTCAGCTTCCCACCTTCTGTGTACAGATGGAAGGGCTGGGATATGGATGCAGCTATTTTACCAAATGAACTACCCTTGGGATGCCCGTGCCCTGTACTGCACTCCTCCTGCCTTGCGCAGGGACCCTGTATCTGCCCCCTGGATGCCCTCTGCAGCTGTGTTTGGGACATGCTCAGCTATTTGCAGCAGATCAATAAATCAGAGCAGAAGTTTTTCCACAAGAAGGAAAAGCTTCAGGGTGATTCCCCTGTGTGTTCAGTTCTCCTGCAGCCCCACCCAGGAGAGCAGTGAGATGGGGATCCTGGGGGGCACAGTCTGGGGCTACCTGGGGAGAAGGTGTTACCTGGGGCTGCCACGCACAGGGCCAGCGCAACCGAGCCCTATGCCAGGAGCCTCCTGTTGGACGGCATCTCCCTGGCTTGCGCTGAGTGTCCCTCGGAGTCGCTCTCCCCTTATGGAGTTGCCAGGTTGCCGCCCCCCCCTCCACCAAGCCACCTACTAACAGCTGCTGGGCTGCACATTGTTTCTGTCCCACCCATCCGGATGTGCGGGGAGAGGCAAATCTTCCTCTCCTGGCTCTGAGGCTGGCACCTGGCCCCTGCCTTTGATAAACTGCCCTGCTCCAGTTGTGCCCCGTTGACCCGCTCAGTGGCCCAGGGCCCAGACTCAGAGATGGGGAATGGGTGGGGGTTGGAGCAGTGCAGGGGAGTTTGGGGGGTTCTCAGAACAGTGCTGGGGTGTGGGGGTTGGGAGGATGCAGGGGGGGCTCTGTCCTTTGCCAACCTTCATCGGCTGTCACTGTGCTCTGGCATTTTACAAGAGCCCCTCACCCCCACCCCCTTCACACAGTGTGAAGATATAAGAGAAACACTGGCCCTGAGGAAACAGAGACTTTTCTTAATTCATTTGCTAACTGGAAAAAATTCTGTAAAGAAATTATACAACTTTTACAGTGAGAGGCACCTGTTCTAACATAAAGAGAAAGGCTGACACAGCAGGGTTAAAAACTCAGACCCTCAGTCAGACCACAAGCCATGAGAGACATGCTGTAAATTAAGAGAAAGTCTCCTGCCTCCAGCCCAGGAATTTATTATTATTATTATTATTATTATTTTATTATTGCTAACATGAAAAAACAACAGTGACCAGAGGAGTTTTCTAGTGAAAATGAAGATACACCAGCATGGGCAAGGAAGGGGTTTTTCAGTAATAAAATAAAACATAAAAAGACCCGTTTAAAGCAGTTCTTTAAAAAAAGTGCTAGTTTGCCTGTCAGAATTTTGCCCAAATGACTTTATCAGTGGACAAAAACCAGACAAACAAAACTTGGAAATTGACGTTAGCTGTAAGGAGTTCTTCTAATGTGAACTTTGTAACGTGTGACTGTGAATGCATGGTAGGAATAAAGCTATATTAACAAGCTTTATACCGGGCGAAACTAAGAAAGCAGCTTATACAAAAATTTGGCCACTTTTTTAAATTTAAAAGGAAAAATTTGTAAACCCCTCAACTGCAACAAAATAATGCTTATTAGGAATAAAGCTATATTAGCTGCTCTTATAAATATTTTAAAAGACAAAAGCCCTGGCTTTGTGACTGCATGAAGCTCAGAGAAACAGCACCCTTCCTGGCCCCCACTTTCCTGTACAACCCGCCCCTTGAGAACATTGTGGCTGCCCAGCCATTGAATGTGAATACACCGAGTGTGAAATACACGGAGCACAGTGAGTGGCGCCTGCTCCAGGGGGGCCCAAACAGCCTTGTGGCCCAGCTCCCGGCCAGGACCTACAGCCAGAACAGCTGCCTGATCTTATTCTCCTTGAACTTGCCTGGCTCCACCAAGTATCTGTGTGAGGCCGGGAGCTCCAACATCGTGAACATGACCAGCGCTGCCTTCTTGGCCATCGACAGCAACTTCAAGGCCTTCGTGTTCCAGAAGATCTTTGACTATGACATGAAGCCTGAAGTGATCTGCCAGGACCTGCTGCAGGCCTGGCACTGACTGCGCGATGTGCCTCTACTGCACTGTGACAACAACGACTACCAGGACTGCACTGCGACAAACCTGGAAAACAACCCCTGCCTGGCTGGGAAGAGGCACAATGAAGTGGGGCTGAGAACTGCGTGGGGCTTGCTCTTCCACAGGTCTCCCTTGCGGTGCATGTGCTTCTGGCTTGCTGAGTGTAACAGAAACACTAGCTACCAAGCCCCAATCTAAAACCTCATTCTGTGTGCCCCAGTCTAGAACCCCAGTAGATTTAGAGCACTCCAATCTAGAACCTAAGTCATGAGCATGTGTCAATCTAGAACCCGATCCATGGGTGTGCTCCAATCTAGAACCCCAGTGTGTGTTCCGGTCTAGAACCCCATCCCTTGATGTGCTAAAATCTCCAATGTAGAGGCCCATCGCTCGGTGTGCTCCAGTGTAGAACCCCATCCCCATCTCTGGTGGTGCTCCAGCCTAGAAGCTGACCCTGAGGTATGCTCCAGTCTTCAACCTACAAGCCCATTCTTTTCCCTAGGTGTGCACCAATCTAGAATTGCCAGCCCCCAGTGCACCACAAGCTGCATTCTAAACCTCCATCCCCCTTTATACATGTCAAGTTCCAATCAAGAACATGACACTCCCCCTCCATTACTGGGTGGTCTCTGAGCTGCAATCTAGTCTGTAGCATGCCCATGTACCAGTGCGATAACAAGGGTTGCCACAGCTGTGAGGAGAAGAATGTCAACAGGAACCTCTGTCTAACAGCAGTGAAAAACTGAGCCACGCTAGCCCTGAAGACAGCCCATGGGTAAGGGAGCCAAAGTGGGAGGCACATGTAAGCTGCAATGCAATCAATCAAAAGCCAACCCATCCATCCTTCAACCTGTCCATCTATCTGCCCATCAATCCTTTCATTCATCCATCTGTCAACCCATCCGTCCATCCATCCATCCATCAGCCCATCCATAACCCATCTGTGTTTCTGTAAACTCATCCATCTATCCATCTGTCAAACCACTCATCCGTCAGACCATTTGTCCATGTCTCTCACATACGTCTCCTTCTATTTCGCTATCTCATTTCAAGGTGCCCATCCCCATGGCATCTGGGCACTTGGTTTGCCCTGTGATCTCCCCTCACTCTCTCGCTGTATCTCATTTCCAGGTTTCCCACATCCCTGGGATGTGGGCCCTGGGTTTCCCCTGCAACTGTGCCCCCCTCTTCCCAGTCCAGCAGACACACTTCCTGCTCTAGCCGGTGAGTAGGGGGTGGGATTCCTGTCCAGAGCATGCAGCTGGGAGAGGGTGAAGGGGGTGGTGGTTGTGCCAGGGCAGAACCCAGGGCCCATGTTTGGGGTTAGGTTTGGCTAATTCTGTGCATGACAAACCCAGTTTTGCAGTGTCACCCCTCAACCCTCATGCAGCCCCTCATGCTCCTTACACCTCGATAGAGTGTCACTTTTCCAGTGACACCTCACATGATATACTCTGTACAAGGTTTGTTGCAATTATATAGCAATGGTAATGTCATAGAATCATAGAATATCAGGGTTGGAAGGGACCTCAGGAGGTCATCTAGTCCAACCCCCTGCTCAAAGTAGGACCAATTCCCAACTAAATCATCCCAGCCAGGGCTTTGTCAAGCCTGACCTTAAAAACTTCTAAGGAAGGAGATTCTACCACCACCCTCGGTAACCCATTCCAGTGGTTCACCACCCTCCTTGTGAAAAAGTTTTTCCTAATATCCAACCTAAACCTCCCCCACTGCAACTTGAGACCATTACTCTTTGTTCTGTCATCTGCTACCACTGAGATCCATCCTAGATCCATCCTCTTTGGAACCCCCTCTCAGGTAGTTGAAAGCAGCTATCAAATCCCCCCTCATTCTTCTCTTCTGTAGACTAAGCAATCCCAGTTCCCTCGGCCTCTCCGCATAAGTCATGTGCAACAGCCCCCTAATCATTTTTGTTGCCCTCCGCTGGACTCTTTCCAATTTTTCCACATCCTTCTTGTAATATGGGGCCCAAAACTGGACACTACTCCAGATGAGGCCTCACCAATGTCGAATAGAGGGGAATGATCACATCCCTCGATCTGCTGGCAATGCTCCTACTTATACAGCCCAAAATGCCGTTAGCCTTCTTGGCAACAAGGGCACACTGTCGACTCATATCCAGCTTCTCATCCACTGTAACCCCTAAGTCCTTTTCTGCAGAACTGCTGCCTAGCCATTTGGTCCCAAGTCTGTAACAGTGAATGGGATTCTTCCGTCCTAAGTGCAGGACTCTGAATTTGTCCTTGTTGAACCTCATCAGGTTTCTTTTGGCCCAATCTTCTAATTTGTCTAGGACCCTCAGTATCCTATCCCTACCCTCCAGCGTATCTACCACTCCTCCCAGTTTAGTGTCATCTGCAAACTTACTGAGAGTGCAGTCCACGCCATCCTACAGATCATTGAATAAATGGTCATGTTCACTCCTACAGCATCCCAGGTGCCTTTTGCACTGCTGTGCTGTGGTAGCTACCACGCCTGATCTGCTCATACCAGCCTCCAGCATGTAAGTCATGCCCTTTTATATTGTGTGAGTGCTGCCAGCCACTCCTGGATTATACTGCAGATGACAGCAGAGTGACACCAGCACACTCCCAGTCCCTGACTTTCCCCAGAAATGTGCGTCTTGTATGGCCCGGCTCTCTCCGGGACAACACAAGCTCGTATAAAGTCTGTCATTTTATTAACAGAAAATTAAATGCACAAATCCAGTTCTCTCAAATGGAGTTTCCCAAACACTTCAGTCCAAACACACTGGTGTAGATAAAACAATGATACAAGTATATTAACTACAATGAGATCGATGTTAAGTGAGTACAAGTTCTGAGGCATAAAAGTCAGAATCGGTTACAAGAAAAATAAAAGTAAAACACGACTGAGGCCCAATTTAACAAACTAGAGTGAATCCAAAGCCAGGTCTCTCTCACCACATGTTCCAACAGGTCCTATGGGCTGAACTTTGTTCAGTCAGGATCCCTCCCCCAATCCAGTGCTGCTTTCTTTGTTCTTCAGGTGTCATGGGTATTGTGGGTAAGTGAAAGGGAAGAGTGATTTGGTGCTTCAGCCCATCCTTCTTACAACTCTTTCCTGTCTTTGGGAAGCTCCAGCTGATGTTCAGGAGACAGAAAGGCTGTGTGGATGGGAACCCCAAGTTGCTTCTTTTTAAGATGGAGATTTTTTACCCATGTTCCTTTTCCTGCCAATGAAGAGCCATTTATCAGGTGATGGCCCATTGGCCTTGTTTACACCTGGCTAAGGCATCAGCTTGTCCTTTGTCCCCAAGGAACTGGTCTGGCCTCTCCCCAGACTTCAAATATGTCTCAGTTACACCATATTGGGAAATCTGATAACTTCATTTACAATGTGGCCACACATATTTTATCAGGACAGTATTTTCCAGTGGGTTATGAGTTCTCACACGATACCTCCCAAGGCATCTTTGTAGAGTATTATAATAGTGTGCATGGGATGAATAAAGGGGTACAGAGCACCACACCAGCATCTCTCGACCTTCCCTTGCTATCCCCTGTACTACCTGCTCTCTCCCACTCACCACAGATATCCTCTCCGCATCCCCCCGAAGACATCCTTGCTCTGTTGCTCTACCTCCTCCTCCCCCACTGGGGACCCCCACCCTGCACCCTCCTTCTAACCTGGATCCTACCCAGATTCTCAGGGGTCACAAGGCTGGGGCCAGTGGGAGGGAGGTCCTTTTGACCCCAGAGGAAGGATAAGGGGTTCAGGACGGAAACTTCCGCCCACTCCCCACTCCCTGCCACAGACAAGGCCACCAGAGGCTAGTCCCTCATGGGCTGGAGGCTGCCAGCCCCATGGCTCTTGTGTCACCATCATGGCCAAATGGGGCTGTTTATTTCTCAAGCCGCAGTTGTGCCAGTGGAGGAAGCTCAGCTGGGGCCGTTGGCAGCTCAGTGTGAGAAGGGAGCAGCCAGCTCAGCCGAGCTGGGTTATAAACCCTGTCTCTGGGCGAGCACCCGCAGGGCCCAGGCACCAGCAGAGCCACCAAGGGGCATGAACTGCCCTGCCCCATAGTCCCCAGGGGGCACCACTTGGGCGCAGAAGGGACGCACAGACCAGCAGTCTCCCCATATCTGTCAGACATCCAGTGAGTCCCTCCCAAGTACCGATGGTTGTGTAACCCCCCAAATCCCACCCCCCAGCCAACATTCATTCCCGTTGCTATGGGGCCATCACTCGCTGGGCAGCACCGGGAGCCCCGGTGACAGACTACCCTGCTGTATTCACACCCAACATGCTATTGTAACAATCTTCTTACTAAGTCTGGCTTGTAAGGACTCCCTTGAACAGTCATAAGTTGTTGGTCATTACTGTCCTGGTAAAATATGTGTGGCAACACAGTATGTGCACTTAGATCTGTATGGTGTTATTAACACATGTGCCAAAGCCCAGAGTCCCAGGCAGACAGTTGGCAAACAAGTCTGTCCTAAGCAAAGGAATGTGTGTGCTGCATCATTTGTACTTAAGCAGTAAGCAGAATCATCAAGCAAGAAGGGAAGACAAAGGCAGGTCAAACAGGTGGAAAAACCCAGCAGGGAATATCCTTCCACATAGATTTTTGCCTCTTAGTGCCCAGCTGCAAATGTTTTTCAAGAGGGAGACAGAAACTATAAAAAAGAGGGACAAATACCACAAGGACCCCACTCTCTATCCCTGCCCATCGCATTCACGGCACCAGAAGTGACAAAGGAAGTGTTTGTTGGACTCTGGGAGAGGGTCCAGACCGGGATTTGGTCAGTAACACTGCCGAATGCCTGCGGGGAGAAACTTTGCTTGAACCGGTGTGACGAAGTGGGACTGGTCTTACTGGGGGCTGGGTACAGATCCTAAGTTTCTAGCAGCAAAAGGCCATGCAACTAAATGCCTGACGTTCTGTCGCCTAGCAACTGATGGCTGGGCCCCTCCCTGCAAAGGTGCATCTAAAGGTGTTGGAGACAAAGGGGTCAGGTGACCTCCTGGCCCGGGAAAGAAGCGGGGGAGAGAGGAGGGGCCAGAGGGGGTTGGGCAGACTGGAGTTGGCTGGAAAAAGAGGGGAAGCAGGGAGAAAGGGCTCTGATCCCCGAGCGGGGCTGTGAGGCCCCCAAGATGGACCTAACCAGGGGGATCCGGTTATCTGTGCCTGCAAGACCTGTGTTGGACTGTGTTCCTGTCGTCTAAATAAACCTTCTGCTTTACTGGCTGGCTGAGAGTCCTGGTGAATCGGCAGGGAGCCCGGGGGTGCAGGACCTGACGCCCCCACACTCCGTGACAACCGGATATAGTTTGTTATGTTAGGGATTAGTAAACATCTTATCTTTAGTTTTCTTATATCCATGTCTGACTTGTTCTCACTTACCATCTCTCTCTTTGTAGTTAATAAACTTGTTGTATTGTTTTAGCTGATCCAGTGTGTTTAAATTGAAGTTATAGGGAAACTCCATTTGTGGTGACGAGCTGTGTGCATATTATTCTCTGAAAGGAACAATGGACTGAATGTAACTTGCACTGTCCAGGAGATGGCTGGGCGTCACAGGGAATAGCTTTCTGGGGGAAATATGGGACTGGGGGTGTATCGGGGTGTGACGTTATTGATATAAATTGGGACCATATAGAACATGGGTTGCAACCAAGGTCCTGTAGTGGCACCAAATCTTAGGTAAAGGGGGTCATATAAGGTATCTAAGACCAGGTTATGGGTTGCTGGTTATGATTATGCTGTCTATATGTCTGTGTATCATTTTGTAGTTGAAGTTATAAGTATTGGCTCTGTACTGTCTGTATTTTGTATTGTGCTCTGCTTCTGGGTGATATCCCAGACAAGCTGGTGTTAGCTCTGCCTAGCCTGCTTGATGGCCCATTAAGGACCATCAGCTACACAATTGACCCATGGAGAGAAGGCAGACACGCCTTGTGACTCAGCAAAGTGTGCAGGGACTGGCCCATGTGACTCCAGACTCCATTTTGCTGTAATTTTCCACAGTAAGGACAAAGAGGTTCTTACACCTGGAAGAGCCTGCATAAGTCTGATGCCTCATCTCCATCTTGTCTTCAATCCTGCTTCTTACCTCTGGAGGGACTTTGCTACAAACTGAAGCTCTGAACAAAGGACTGATGACCCATCTCAGTGGGGGATGTACTCCAGAGACTTGATTTGAACCTGCAGTTTATGCCATCACTGCTACAAGCCTGAACTAAGAACTTTGCCATTACTGGATGTAATTGATTCCATTTAACTAATTCTACCTCTCATCTCTACCTTTTCCCCTTTATGATTAAACCTTTAGATTTTAGATTCTAAAGGATTGGCAACAGCGTGATTTGTGGGTAAGATCTGATGTGTATATTGACCTGGGTCTGGGGCTTGATTCTTTGGGATCGAAAGAACCTTTTTCTTTTATTGGGGTGTTGGTTTTCATAACCATTCATCACCAGGACGAGTACATTGGTGGCGATACTGGGAGACTGGAGTGTCTAAGGAAATTGCTTGTGTGACTTGTGGCTAGCCAGTGGGGTGAGACCGAAGTCCTTTTTGTCTGGCTGGTTTGGTTTGCCTTAGAGGTGGAAAAACCCCAGCCTTGGGCTGTGACTGCCTTGTTTGAGCAATTGGTCCTGAATTGGCACTCTCAGTTGGGTCCTGCCAGAGCCACTCCATCACACGGGGTCACCCTGCAGTATAACCAGGGCTGTTGAGAGCCAGGGTGTTGCTGGCAGGCTGCAGTTACACACAGACACTCAGGGTGGGGCTTACACGCTGGAGGCTGTTAGTGAGTGGCCTGCATGGGAGCTATTTCAGCAAGGCATTGTAAGGCACCCAAGGGTGCAGAGCAGGAGTGACACAGCTGCTCATTAGTCTGGATTGTACCCTGGTATGTCACAACCCCCCGAAGGACAGAGCACTGCCTGGGAGCCCCGCCCCAGCTGTGATCCAGGCTGGCCCTTCCTGTGCTCTTACCCCTCCCCGCACCTACAACCTGCCCCACATTATCCCTGCATTAGAACAATAGTGTGCCCGCTTGGGGCTGTCAAAGTTAGAATCAAGACTCACAATTTGTCAGACCACTCTGTTTTTATTAGTGCAGCGCTCCGCCAATAACACTCAGATAATGTGAGTGGCCATGCAAGACCCAAACAGTCTTATTTATACAGATAAAAGAGTGGGAATTAAACAAAGGGACAAAGAGAGAAAAACAGCAAAATTCACCTGGGGCATAGCCTGCATATCCTACTTCCTTACTAACTCCTATCGATCTAAGGCTAATGCTTCACCAATTGCCCTTAAATGGTGTAATTGTTCTATGTTAATGTCTGTATTCCTGACACCTGGACTCCAGCATTCCAGCGATTTTCCTTAAAGGTACAGAAAGCATTTCTTTAATCCTATCTATTTTTGTAATATAATTCATTCTACTTTCACAATCCCTCCTTTTGGTCACGCTTCGCCATGACCAACGATGGACTGGGTTCCACATATTAACCATTCTTTATCTTTTTGTTCATCAGCGATATTTAAAATCATCATATTAGCACTCTGTTTTGGGGCAGTCACCTGGGTGTCATATTTTACACAATTTTGGATACAACAGGAGATTAACTGAAAACATACAAAAATCACTAGGATTCCAAACAGGATAGTCAAGGCTCCCTGAAACAACCAGTTTCCTAGGCCAGAGAAATTGAACAGGTTGCTTAGCCACTTCCATAAAGAACTCGGCTCTTCATCGGGAAGATATGCGATTTGTTCTAAGTGGCTAGCGCGATCTATTACCTCATTGGTATTGTCAGGTATATACACACAACATTCTTTTCCAATGAGTGCACAGGTCCCTCCTTTGGCCGCCAGCACTATGTCCAATGCCTGACGGTTTTGAAGGGCCACCTGTAGGATCGCCTCTGTTTCTTTGGCCAGAGTTTTTAAACTCTCTCCGGTTTCATTTGCCATTATTTCAACTACTGCTTGTAACCTCAGGAGCCTTTTTGCATGGTGTATTACTCCCCCAAGTGGGATAAGGGAACCGCCAATGGCATCTTCCCAGGTTAAGGGGCTTATGTTATTTATATACCATTGGGCATCTGGTAAGTCCCTCCTTTTTCGCCTGAAATTACGGAGGCGTTCTCGTGGAAAGGAACCTAGCACTCGGAATTGTGGGAAGAGTTGGGCGGGATAACAGATACCTGACCAGTTAGCTGGTAATGCAGTATAAGCTTTGGTTCCACAAACCCAATGATGGCCTATTAAGGCCAGGAAGGGTCGATTGCATCCATTTATTACATTAGTGTCTACAAATGAGGAGTAATATCCTCCAAAGGGAACAGGGTAATTCTCCTTACGAGGAGTGGTAGTGTTTGTATGGCATTGAAAGATTGTAGTATTTTTACTAAGATTACTGTAATGGGAACATGAGATTGATTTTTCTGTTTGATCCCAGGTTGAGAAAAAATTCATATCCCCATACCCGGCCCGCCACTCTTTAGTTTTGTTTGAATAATCCCATACACCATTGGCCACGATATGCTGAAGGCAACGGCTTTTTCCCAGATCCAGCCCTGTCCCATTACACACCCAACACCAGTGACCCTTTCCCTCCACCACACTTATCCAGTTAGATACACTTATTCCCACTGCTTCCCAAGTGTCATTGCTGTTCCATGTTTTGTTAAACGGACGAGGTCCTCCAGTGAGATCTGGGGAATTGAGTGGGATAGCCAGGACAGGAATACCAGCTTGAGAGTGGGCTGGGATGTGGCTGCAGACCCAGCATTTAGAAATATTAAGGGTCTGAGCTATCCACACTTGCTGCTGGATAAAAGAATTATCATTGTGGGCTCCCCAGACCTTAAGACACCAGCAGCCGAGGAACAGGCACCACCAGAGGTGCATGTTGGAGGCAGGGCCCTTCTAGTTCTGACAACCTCAACTGAGGGAACCGCAGTCACGGTTTTACATCCACCAGGCAGCAGGCGCTAGGCTCACTACTGCTTCTTTTGGTGGGCCTTGCTTTAGGTTGTCGTCTGCTTCTGGCAACCCTTACGAGAGCGTAGATTGTAAGGTATTGCAGGCTGTTCCTCTACGTCTTCTTCTGGAGTCAAAATTGACTCTGCGCGGTACTGAGGTGATGATTGGTTTGCTGGGGAGGGTGTCTTCTTACACTGCGAAGCATGTATCCATGCTGCAATACCAGATAGTTTAACAGCCGTCTGGGTAGTAAGCAGTACCTGATGAGGACCCTTCCACCGGGGTTCCAAGGAGTGTTTTCGATGATGGTGCCGTACGTAGACCCAGTCACCTGGCTCGAGGTTGTGGCAAGCGTTGGAGGTGGGTTCCGTAGGCCAGGCGGCTCGAACCTGTGAATGGAAGTGACTTACAGCTTGCATTAATCCCTTGCAGTATTGAAGGAGCGTACAGTGAGTCAAGTTCAAGTCTGGGACTGGAGTAATGGTAGCCACAGCTCGCATAGGGCGTCCTATAACAATTTCAAAGGGACTCAGTTTATGCCTTTGGGATGGAGTGGATCGCATTTCCATAAGGGCTAGTGGTAAAGCTGCTGGCCAGCTTAACTCTGTGGAGTCACAAATCTTAGCAAGCTTATTCTTAAGTACACCATTTCGCCTTTCCACAGCACCTGCACTTTGTGGGTGGTAGGGACAGTGCAGCAGGTGTGTGATATGTAATATACGATCCAGGTGTTGAACAATTTGTCCAGTAAAATGTGTACCCCGGTCACTGGACAGAGTGGCAGGAATTCCCTTGGCAGGCATAATATGATTTAACAAACATTTAGCAACAGACAGTGAATCAGCCTTGTGACAAGGAAAGGCTTCAATCCAACCAGAAAATAAACATACCATAACTAAAATGAATTCATATCGTTGGCACTTGGGCATTTGTACAAAATCAAGTTGCCAATGCAAGAAGGGTGCTTGGGGCAGGCCCCGGAATCCCTGAGCCACTTTTACAGGTTTATCAATATTGTGGCTTTGACAAGTGGTACAGGTGGCACAGTGGCGGGCTGCAAAAGAGCTGAAATGGGGGGCCCACCATCCCACCTTAGTTACAGCAGAGACCATCCCCTCCTTTCCGACATGCGAAACACCGTGAAGCAGGGCGGCCAGAGACGCATAGAATGAAAAGGGAGCCACAAAGGCACCAGTAGGCGAATGCCAAAGGGAATCAGGATGCAGAGAGCAACCCTGGGCAACCCAGGAGTCTTTTTCGGCTTCTGGGGCAGAATCCTGGAGCAGGGTGAGGTCAGTGAGGGACGGCGGTGCTATAGAAACAGAAAGGGAACCTAGAAATGCATCTGGGGAAGGTTCTATGGCAGCAGCATGTTTAGCAGAGGCATCAGCAAATGCGTTACCCTTAACAACATCAGTATCTGCCGTCGAGTGGCCAGGGCACTTAACAATAGCTAGGGCAGAGGGAAGTAAAACTGCATACAGGAGAGCAGCAATGTAGGGGCCGTTTTTAATGGGGGTACCGGCGGAGGTAAGGAAACCCCGAGCTTGCCACAGGGTGCCAAAGTCATGTACAACCCCAAAAGCATAGCGGGAGTCAGTGTAAATGGTGGCGGAGTGTCCCTCCGCCAAAAAGCAGGCACGGGTGAGGGCGACTAATTCAACAACTTGTGCTGAGGTTACAGAAGGTAAAGGCGCAGCTTCGAGGGTTTCAATGAGTGACACAACAGCGTATCCTGCAAGGAGACAACCTTGGCTGTCTCGAAAACAGGAACCATCAGTAAACAAAACAAGGTCAGAGTTAGGGAGAGGGACATCAGAAAGGTCAGGGCGCGGGACGGTGACAGCAGACACAGTTGCAAGACAGTCGTGGGGATCACCATCATTAGACAAGGGAAGGAGAGTGGCAGGATTTTAACTGAGAACAACGCTTTATGGTGATATACGAAGCCGACAGCAGTAGAAGTTCGTACCTGGTAAGGCGAGCGGAGGAGAGGTGGCTTGTGTTACGCTGTAACAGCAGAGTTTCCACAGAGTGAGGGACCATGAGAGTAAGGGGAGAGCGAAGGACAAGGGATTCAGACATTTCGACTAGGCACGCTGCGGCAGCCACAGCATGCAGGCAGGGGGGTAGGCCTTGGGCCACAGGGTCCAAAGTGGCAGAGAAATAAGCTACTGGGCGGGTCTTTTCTCCATGCACCTGAGTAAGAACTCCAAGTGCACATCCAGATTGTTCATGGCAGAAAAGGGTAAAAGGCTTAGAATAGTCTGGCAGCCCTAAAGCGGGGGCAGAAAAAAAAAAAAGTTTGAGGGAAACAAAGGCAGAGTCTGCTTCAGGGGGCCATGGAATGGGATTAGGCACAGAGAGTCGGGTGAGTACCTGGAGAGGTTTTGCAAGGGAGGCATATTGGGGAATCCATTGCCTGCAAAATCCAGCCATGCCCAAAAATTTTCGGACCTGGCGTGGGGAGCAGGGTCGGGGAAAGCTAAGGATAGCCTGGACACGGGTGGGAGAGAGCATACGGGAACCCTGGGAGAGGAGAAAACCAAGGTATGTGACAGAGGCTTGACAGAGCTGTAGTTTAGAGCGAGAAGCCTTGTGACCTTTGTTTGCTAAGGCAGTAAGGAGCACTAAAGAATCAGTTTTTGAGGCAGATAACGAGGGGGAACAGAGGAGTAGATCATCCACATATTGGACTAGAGTGGACCCGGATGGGAAAACAAGGTCAGCTAGGTCTCGGGCTAATGCCTGGGAAAAGTAAGATGGGCTTTCCGTATACCCTGGGGAAGCGTGGTCCATGTATATTGCTGTCCCTTGTAAGAAAAGGCAAAGAGGTACTGGGAGTCAGGGTGAACCGGAACAGAAAAGAAAGCAGAACACAAATCAACAACAGTAAAATGACTTGCAGCTGGTGGGATAGAAGCCAGAATCGTTGCTGGGTTTGGGACAACAGGAAAGGCGGGTATGACAATACGATTAATGGCTCGGAGGTCCTGAACAAATCGCCATGATTTGCCATCAGCTTTTCGAACTGGGAGGATAGGGGTGTTACAGGGACTGGAGCAGGGAACAATAATGCCTTGCATAATGTCCAGGGCAGTTATGACTGGAGCAATGCCGGCCTCTGCCTCAGGGTTTAAAGGGTATTGAGAAAGGTGAGGCAGGGATTTGGAGGAGTCCACAGTAATGCAGACGGGGTCAGTGTTTAAGCGGCCCACCTCAGAGGGATGGGTTGGCCACAGAGAGGATGGGACCTGTGCAATTAGGTGTTCAAGGGATGGGACCAGTGGGCAACAAGGGACTGGAGTGGAAAGGGAAGTTTCAGACAGCAGGGAGGCTACAGAATCACTCAGAGAGGACTGGGGAATTTGTAAATAGACCCCATCCGGGGAACAGTATATGGTGCAGCCAAGCTTACATAACAGATCCCGACCCAAAAGGTTTACCGGAGTGGAATCAGAGAGAAGGAAGGCATGATCCGCAGAAAGGGGACCAACCTGGACTGGTAGAGGTTTTGAAAGGGGATAAGGGGTTGGGACTCCCGTAATGCCCACAGCGGACACAGTTTTTCCGGAGCGGGGAACCGCAGGCAGATCAGTAGTACGAACTGCAGAGAGTGAAGCTCCCGTATCAACAAGGAAAGGGAGAGAAAGATCATTGATAGCTAACACACACTCACCCGTAGGAGTGAGTGGTAGTAAAGGAGTTAAAATTTCCTGAGGTTCCCCGGCATCCCATCATTGCTG
>ML194137.1:0-11430 GCA_004028625.2 Cuora amboinensis
CATCTCCCTGCACCCTAATCCTCTGTCCCAGCCCTGAGCGCCCCCACATCATGAACCCCTCATCCACAGCCCTCACCCCACAGCCCAACCCTCTTCCCTAGCCCTGAGCCCCCTCCTGCATTATGTACCCCTCATCCTCAGCCCCACAGTCCTCACTCTGCACTCCCTCCTATCCCCAAACTCCCTCCCCCTTCCCACACACCCCTTCCCAACCCCAAACTCCATCCCAAAGCCTGCACCCTTCACTTCCTCCTGCACACCCACCCCCTGCCCCAGCCTGGAGCCTGCACTGAGCACAGAGCCTGCACTCCAAACCCCCTCCCCCACCCAAACTCCCTCCCAGAGCCTTAGGCAGTAAATCTAAGTGTGTGTTTTGTCCTTTGAGTGAGGTGCATTACTGAGTGTATATATTTATTAAAACTGTGCGCGCTTAGGGGAGGAGGTGGAGAAGAGACAGGGCAGGGGCGGGGCCTCATGGAAGGGGTGGATTGGGGGTGGGGCCAGGGGCAGCAAGGGGGCGTGTCAGTGATGCGGCCCTCGGGCCAATGCACTAGTCCTCATGCGGCCCTCGGGGTCATTTGAGTTTGAGACCCCTGGTGTAGACCAACCCGGAGAGAGAGAAAAAAAATACTGCAAAGCCTGTTAAAAGGGCACAGGTTGAAGTGAAAGCGATCCGGAAATGGAGAGTCAGCATCTAAGCGGGGTGCTGTCTGTACAGCACTGGATCTCTTCTATGACAGGTGGCACACTGGGAAACTATTCAAAGCCAATAGTTGTATTAGAAAAAGGAATTTAGCTAATATAGAAGTGTAGAGCCAGAGGTTGCATCTTTATATTTATTTTCTGTGTAACTTGTTTTTTCTTTAAAAGCAGCAAAGAATCCTGTGGCACCTTATTATTTCACCTCTGAATCTGTGATTTTTCTATTAAATCAACTTCTTACTTTTACCCTTAGCAGGTCTTTTTTGTGAAAACTGGATGGAGTGTGACCCCAAGTGAACTGATAATGGGGAGCAGGTTTTACTCCTGTGAGGATGGCGAACCAGAGGAAAAAGTCTGCGTGTCTGATAGTTGAGAATTTGGGCATTGGATTGGGGAGACAGAAGGGATATTGGGGTCACCCTGCAAGGAGTAGCTAAGTGAGTGGATGCCAGGGTGAGACCTTTATACTTGTAGGCTGGCTACTAGTGTCAGAGTTCTGACCCATAGCAGTGTAGCATTAAAGCACCCACGGTTACAAGGCAGGCAGTGACGGAACCTCTTTCTGGTCACAGTGTTCCCCAAAACATCACAGAAAGAAAGGTAGGAAGAGTAATAAGAGGTCAATATGGCTCCATCAGGAGCTCTTTAATTACTTGAAAATCAAAAAGAAATCCTACAAAAATAGAAAAATGGACAAATTGCTAGGGATGAGTACAAAAGAATTGCACAAACATGTAGGGACAAAATCAGGAAGGCTAAGGCATGAAATGACTAACACCTAGCAAGGGGCATAAAAGGCTATAAGAAGTGGTACTATAACTATGTTAGGAGCAACAGAAAGATGATGAAAAGTGTAGGTCCTCTACTTAGCAGGGAAGGGAGTTAATAAAAGTTGACATGAAGAAGGCTGAGGTGTTCAATGCGTATTCTGCTTCAGTTTTCCCTAAAAAGGTAAATTGTGACCACATACTTAACATAATTAATATTAACAACAAGGGAAAGAAACACAAGCCAAAATAGGGAAAGAACAAGTTAAAGAATAATTAGACAGAATACGTTAGATGTCTTCAGGTGGCAGGTCCCAATGAAAGGTACCCTAGGTACCTAGAAACTAGTTGAAACAATCTCTGAACTGCTAGTGATTATCTTTGAGAACTCTGGAGGAGGGGTCTGGTCCCAGTGGACTGGAGAAGGGCAAACATAGTACCTATTTATTAAAAAGGTTAATAAAGAGGATCCAAGGAATTATAGACCAGTCAGCCTAACTTTCATACCTGGAAATATACTGGAACAAATTATTAATCAATTTGTAAGCACATAGAGTTTAATAGGGGTATAAGGAATAGCGAGCATGAATTTGTCAAGAACAAAGCATGCCAAACCAACATAATTTCCTTCTTTGACAGGATTACTGACCTAGTGGATGGGGGTAAGTAGTAGATGTGATAGATCATTATTTTAGTAAGGCTTTTGACACAGCCCTACTGGGTGGGGAGGGGCAAGGAGGATGTATCTAGTGTTGTCTTGCATCGGTCTGTTCTCGATCCAGTAATAGTCAATATTTTCATTAATGACTTAGATAATGGCAAGGAGAGTATGCTTATAAAGTTGGTGGATGACACCAAACTGGGAGGAGTTGCAAGCACTTAGGAGAACAGGACTGGAATTCAAAACAATCTTGACAAATTGGAAAATTGGTCTGAAACCAACAAGATGAAATTCAATAAATACAAGTACAAAGCACTACACATAAGAATAAACAAATCAAATGGACAAATACAAAATGAGGAATAATTGGCCAGACTGTAGTACTTCTGAAGAAGATCTGAGGGTTATGGTAGATCATAAATTGAATGTGAGTCAACAATGGGAAGCAGTTGGTAAAAAGGCTAATATCATTCTGGGGAATATCAAGAGGAGTGTGTTATACAAGACGCAGGAGGTAATTGCCCTGCTCTACACAGCACTGATGAAGCCTCAGCTGGAGTACTGTATCCATTTCTGAGTGCCACACTTTAAGAAAGATGTGGACAAATTGGAGGGTTCATAGGAGAGCAACAAAAATTATGAAAGGTTTAGCAAACCTGAACTATGAGGAAAGGTTAAAAAAAAACTGGGCTTGTTTAGTCTTGAAAAAAGAAGACTGAGGAGGGACCTGATAAGCTTTCAAATGTAAGGGCTGTTATAAAGAGGATGGTGATCAGTTGTTCCTCCTGTCCAGTAAAGATAGGACAGGAAGTAATTGGCTTAATCTACAGCAAGCTTAGGTGCCAACCCCTTTCTGCCCCCAGCCCTGCCCCAACTCCATCCCTACCCTGCCCCCTCCTACCCCCATTCCAACCCCTTCCCCAAAGTCTCTACCCACTTCCTGCCCCTATTCAGACTCCTTCCCCAAATTCCCGCCCCAGCCCTGCCTCCTCCCCTGAGTGTGCCACGTTGCCGCTCCTCCCTCCCTTCCCCCCAGAGCTTGCTACAGCTGTTTAGCAGTGGCAAGAGCTGGAAGGGAGGTGGAGGAGTAGGGACGCAGTGCGCTCAGGGGAGGAAGCAGAGGAAGAGGTGGGGTGGAGTGGGGCTGGGAGCTTGGCTGCTGGTGAGTGCTGAGCACCCACTAATTTTTTCCTGTGTGTGTGCTCCAGCCCCAGAGCACCCACAGAGTCGCTGCCTATGACAGCAAGGGAGATTTAAGTTAGGGTAGGTCTACACTTACCTGCCGGGTCGACGGGAGGCGTTCGACTTCTCGGAGTTCGAACTATCGCGTCTAATCTAGACGCGATAGTTTGAACTCTGGACGCGCTCCCGTCGACTCCGGAACTCCACCGGAGCGAGTGGTGGTGACGGAGTCGATGGGGGAGCCGCGGACTTCGTTCCCACGGCGTCTGGACGGGTGAGTAGCCCGAACTAAGGTACTTCGACTTCAGCTACGCTATTCGCGTAGCTGAAGTCGTGTACCTTAGTTCGACCCCCCCCTTAGTGTAGACCAGGCCTTAGATATTAGGAAAAACTTCCTAGCTATTAGCCATGGAATATGCTTCTAACGGAGGTTGTGGAATCCCTGTCTCTGGAGGTGTTTAAGAACAGGTTAGATAATCACTTGTCAGGGATGGTCTAAGTATATTTGGTGAAAAGAATTAGATTTGGAGTCTGTTATTAACAAAAATATTATTATTAATAATGTTTATAATGGTGGTACCTGCAGCCAGCTTGAGAATGGGGCCTCATTGTGCTAGCCACCGTAAAAACATAGAATAAGAGATAGTCTTGCCCTACCCCTGATAACTTATAGACAAGACAAACAAAGGGTAGGAGAAAAAGATAGAACATACTAGCAGAGTGATGGTTTGCAAACATCATGCTAGGACCACAATTTTCATTTGTTTTATTTAAATCCTTTGAGTGTTTTTTTTTTAAGGAACTATGTAAATGGAAAGACTGAGGAAGGGAGAGGGCAGGAGAGAGCTGCATCTGTTACAATTAACATAATTGATGCCTACAGTAGAAGATCTATATCTTAAAAAGAGCTGTAGAGCGTGTTCCACTTCTAAAATGTGTGGTATTACACAAGAAACCGGGCAGTCCAATGGTTTACACAGAGGGTGAGTCATTTGCTACCTATGCCACTGTATTTGTTAATTGCAAACTGGCATTTTGTAACTTTATTTTTAAGCAGGATTTTTTCCAAAACAGAGAGATGCATATATGGTATTTTTAGCTAATATTCCACATCTGTAGGTATGTCAATGTAGGAGACAGGTACCGAGATCCTAGTTTTCAAATGTGTGAGCCTAATTTAGGACACCCATATCTGCAGTTGGATGTTCAAATGGTCACTTATGTATCCAAATATCCTGTCAGGTGCCCATGTGCTGATCAGAGCACCCAAATGCAGAACTGTGTGTCTTATTAGCATCCAAGTTTAAAAATGTGGCTTCCCTTTGTCACAGGTCAGGGCCACTGCGCCTGTAGTTCCCACTCCGTGGTCCACCAAGTATACCACCTCTAGGCTCCTGGTTCCTCAACTGTCATCTCGCTTGGGTGGTGACTCCAACATTCTTTCCCTCCTGACTGTGGTATTTCCAGGCTGCACAGCTTCCTCCCTTCATCCTCATAGATGGATAATGGTGTAATTGTCACAGTTAAGCTACCACACAGCTCTTTCTAAGCAAGCACATTTATTCTTACGGTAAAAGCGTTACAGAGAAAACCTTAAAAACAATTAAAAAAAAAACCACTACACACATTCTAACAAGCTTACTAGAGATGGTCCCCTTGACTCCAACTGGGGCTCCAGCCAGTGAACAGTCCTTCAAGCCCTATCCAAGGGTTTTTCATAACTGCTTTTGCTCAGAACCAGAACACAGACTGGGCCATGTCCTTCCACCCCTTTCCTTAGACAGAAGGACCTGTCTGTTTGCTGGATCAGAAAGAAGGCCCAGAGTCAGATTTAACTTGGACTGTTTAAACAGCATCCTTTCTTTGTCTGTTAGTTCTTAGAGAATCCAGTTTGACTCAGTATATGTGGGCCTGTCTCCAGGGAGTGGGTAGCTCTCTGGTGGTGTTACAACCTGATTGAGTTTGCCTACCCTCCTTCCCTTCCACCCCCCCGCCCCCACGACACTGCTCTTAGTTCCTGGAAGGATGTGATCCCTCTCCCCCATGGAATTACATACAATCCATGGCCTACAATGATACATACAGTCAATAAGGTGTAACTTAATTCAAAAAGGTTTGTCCAGGAAAATGCCATCTCTGTCACACCCTAGTCTAACATTGGCTATGAAAAAGAAAAGGTAAAGGTACCAACTGCACCAAGCAAGGCACTAAAACTTGTCACAAATTAGAAGAGAAGGTGACTTGGAGTTCCACATTGCTGCATCTTCAGAGAGAAGCACAGTTGTGACAGTATTGGGAACAGAGAAAGGGTTGAGGAGCTCATGAATAGTGCTCCAAACTGGGTATGGGGGAATTCACAAACACTCATGGGTTGTGTCTATATTGCTAACTCCCAGAAGCTCTGCAGAGTGGTGTTTGATGTATTTCTGAAGCTATTGTATGTTCACAAGCGATAACCAATAATGTTCAATAAGCTATAAAGATCCCTCCACACACAGGCACTTGGCAGTGTGTGTCCAAAAGCAGAGCAGTTCTGGTTAGCAACCATGGGTCAGATTTTCAGCTGGTGTAATCAGCATAATTGTAGCGGTGCTGGTTTATGGCCTCTGAGGATGTGACCCAGTGTATGTTTTGGGACGGCTGTTCATACTCCGGTAGAACAAAGTGCAATTTTTAAAATGTGTACCCTAACCTGGGGCCAGATTGTGATAGCTTCACTTGCACTGAACAGTACTGTACTCCATGAATAGTCCCATTGAAATTAGTGAGGCATTTGTGGAATAAGATGCAACTAAACCAAGTCAGAGTATCACAATTCATAACTGGAGGCTCTGACTACTGAAGAAAAGGAACCTCACACCGTTCCTTGGAGCAGTACTCTCAACATTAAGAAAGAAAAGCGTCAGAAAGTCTCCTACTATGATACTCCTGGAAATGCAATTCCCTGGAGATGAGGCTAGACAGACTAATAGCTCAGCACACCTATATTGCACTGTTTGATGGAAGGTAGCTGCAGATACTTCAAGTTCTTTTATTCTCTGGATCCAAAGCCACTTAGCATCAGTTGGTTACACCAATTTCAGGAATGGACTCCAGTTAAAAATAATTGTAATACCTATACATTTATAGTGTAATTTTCAGCTTTTAAAAATCCTGAAGTACTTTGTTGTGTGTGTGTGTGTGAGAGAGAGAGCGAGCGAGAGAGAGAGAATCACACACCTACTACCCTCAGCCCTTTGGGTTGAGGAACATCTGTCTTTGCTGACATTGCTCAACAGTGACCTGTCTAGCCAGTTGTATGGCAGAGCTCACAGGTCCTAGAGGAAGTCCCATCCAGTCCTCCTCACCCAGAAAGATGATGGTTGCAACATGGGGTCTGGTGACTGAGTTAAAGTAAATGCTTTTTAAATGGAGTCATGTTGTGTTTTCCCAGTCAGGGGGTAGAGGGAAAGGCCGAGTGAAGTGGTTGAGTGAGCTGAAGAAACCCTTGTGTGCTAAGCACACATAATAAGAGAATATGGTATATTGGAGGTTTAGGGAGAGTATTTAAAGCATTTCTTGGATGTTTCTTCACAAGGTCTCACAGCATTTACTTATCCTAACTTGGCAGCTCTAAACCTTCTCACGTGTCCCATGTGTGCACTATTGCCAGGTGCCATCTAGTAATGTGCCTCACACATCCTGCAACTAATACTTATGGTTTTATACATTTAGCTTCCCTTTCCCAGTGAGTCCTATGCACCTGTCCTATGACTCTACCTTCATCAGTGCAACCAGGAGAATGTAATCAACATTCCTAAGGCCTTGGGCACATGCTAAACTTCCAATTCATTCTTGGTTTCTCAATGTCTTGGGAAAATAGTTTTGGAGGATGAATGATGCCTTTTAAATTGTGTGAGTAAGACACTGTACAAATTATATGTTACATGAGACAAATGTATCCTGGCTTGGGCACATGCCAGTACTGTTTTCCTTTTTTGAACATTTGTGTGTGTTGGTGCAGTGTCTGATCCCAGAAATAGAATATGTTGTCTGCATGAAATATGCTGTGCACTGGTCATCATGAATTCTGTGCTTTACTTTTCTGCATACAGATGAAGGCCCTATCCTCAGCCTCTCTACAGAGGATTCATCAGCTGTGTGTAGAAGGGGGCCACCAGTGCAATATGTTTAGAAATAGCATGAATTAGACTCTTCTTGTTTCTCTTCTATAGAACTTAGAATGGTGGGGCCCCAGAAAAACTAAAGAAATAGAAGCACTTAGCTCATTTTCTCACAATTAACTTCAGTGGAATTACACCAGGAATGAAGTTAGCCCAATGTCTTTCCTGGAAAGAAACAAGGTAACCTTTGAAATCCAGATACAGAATGGATTGTACATAAAAGAATCTCAACAATAGGTTCACATTCTGCTCTTCAAAGTAGTTTATGTCCATATTTTATGGATGGAAGAAGGACAAAACTACAAAGCTTGACATACTGAAATTTCATACCCATCTGCTTTTGTTGTGTTATACAAATAATGTCTGACTTTTAGCTACTTCTCTCTCTTCATGTCTCCCAATATGCTTCCAGTTTGTTTGTTTTTTTTAAATTTTCTCACTTCTCCCAAATGTATCTACAAGACTTGTCATCACGTTGCATGGGGGGAGAAGGGAGAATTAACATTGCTAAATTATCTACTGATACTTACAGAACAGAGTTTAATGAAGTCCCAAACCTTCAAGGCATCATGAAGCTGACCTGAGAGAATTATACATAACTTCTTAGGGTGGCATAAAGTGGTGATGAGATGGTCTCAGGCTAATGGACAGTTTGCACGAACTTTTCAAAGACCATCTGGAAAAAGATTGAGCTAGTTTATTTATTTATTTTTATTAAAGCTTCATTATAAAGAAGTTATTTAAAACCCTTAATTTAAAAGATTTTCCCCCTGCTTATTTTTAACATAAGAAATTCTGATACTGTCTGCCTGGATTCTATGGATAATTGGAGGATGCCCCTTCTATTAAGAGCTGAGAGAGCTCCCAACACATGTCTGAACCTGTGATGTTCCCATCTGGTGTTATCTGGACTGGTGATCTGCTAGGTCACCCCAATCCTTGACTCTGGGAGTCAGCCTTACCCTGCTCTGCTGTGAGAACCCCCACTGTTCATGCTGTTCATGCACAGCCTCTGGCATGTAAGCTGCTCCTTGGATTGTGCAAGTGAATGACACTAGCCAATATCTCTGGTTCCAGACACAACCCTATGAACCTCCGTCTTGAAGTGTCTGGTTATGTCTGCTGGACACTGCAAGCTTATATGAGTTCATCAATTTAACAAATAAATTGATATGTACCCGGCTTGTATCCCAAGGGAAGTCTCTGACATGCTTCAAACCAAATGCACTGCTTCAGGTAGCATAAACAAACATTTATTAACTACAAAGAAAAAATTTTAGTGATTATAAGTCAAAGCATAACAAGTCAAATTTGATCAAATGAAATAAAAGCAAAATGCATTCTAAGTTGATCTTAACCCTTTCAGTGCTCTTACAAACTTAGATGCTTCTCACCACAGGCTGGCTGGTTGCTCTTCAGCCGGGCTTTCCCCTTTGATCAGCACTTCAGTCGCTTCCTTGGTGTAGTGTCTGTAGATGTAGGGGGAAGAGAGAGGAAGAGCATGGCAAACATCTCTCCCTTTTATCATGTTCTGTCTTCCCTCTTGGCTTTGCCCCCCACTTCAGAGTCAGGTGAGCATTACCTCATCGCAGTCCCAAACTGACCAAGGGAAGAGGGGTGACTCACTTGAAGGTCCAACAGATCCTTTTGTTTCTGCCTAGGCCGGTGTCCTTTGTTCCTGTGAGGCTGGGCTGTGTTTGTCCCATACATGCCCTGATGAGGTGTGAACTGCCCTTCTGCTCTTGGAGAGTTTTTGCCTGGGCTTATTTTAAGCCATGAAGATACATTTTTAGCCTCATAACTATATACATGAAATTATAACCTATAACATTACTATAGCATTAATGTAACAACAATTACTATAACATCACTATAACAACATTGCTCAGTGCATCATGAGCCTTCTGAAGACACCCTGACATGACAAACTTTGCATTGGATACCACACAATTATCTTATAAGGATGAACATGGGGGTGTAGGGTGTTCCCATGAGGTACAAAATGTCATAGAACCCTCCAAAGCAGGGCTCTATAAGTCCCGGCCTGCAGGGCGGGGTCGACCTAAGATATGCAACTTCAGCTACGTGAATAGCGTAGGTGAAGTCGGCATATCTTAGGTTGATTTACCTGGCTGTGAGGACGGTGTCGAATCGACTGCTGCCACTCCCCTGTCGACTCTGCTTCCGCCTCTCACCACGGTGGAGTTCCAGAGTCGACGGCAGAGTGATCGGGGATCGATTTTATCGCGTCTACACTAGATGCGATAAATCGATCCCTGATAGATCGAACACTACCTGCCAATCCAGCAGGTAGTATAGGCGTACCCTAAGATAAACCAATGAGCTATATGATAAATTCATTTAGGATTTGACTTTGCATTGTGCTAAGGGGAGATGGCATCAAGCTAAGAGGTTCCAAGAGGTGAAATTCCTGTCACCTGCATAAAACCAGAGTAATTAGGCTTTATGTGCGTGTAGCACCTAGTAGACAGGGAGCAAAATCCATCCATCCATAATCATTGCAACAGGAGTTCTGCTTCAGTAAGGATGTCTGAATCAGGCCCATAGTTTGTAGATGTTCAGGATGGAGTCAAAACACTGTGTTTAATCACAGAATGATTCTGAGGTGAATCAAAGAATTGTGGCTCCTTAGTCCTCATTTATATCCCATATTATAACTAAATGAAACAATTCGCAAGAGCAGGATGAAACAAAAGATAAATTTTCACCTGTGTAAAATGAAGGCTATGGTGCTGTGAAACGCTACCAAATCAGACTGCTCCACTCATACTAGCTATGTACAAGCATAAGTGACTGAACAAAATGCAAGGTTATGAAAAATCAAACTCAGAGGGAACACAAAGAAAGGGTCTGTTTCATCTCGACTTAGGACTTTTCTACATTAAGAACATTTGCAGTGGTATTGTTAAATCAAGTTAATTATGCTAGTGCGAATCTCCAATTTAGAGAGGCTGCATAGGTGAAAAATGGGGCGTAAACCAGTGTAGCTTGAATTGGTGGTATACGGAATTAAGTTATACTGGTATAAACCCAAATTTACATTAGGGCAGCATGTTTACATTAGGCATTTGAACTGGTATAGATGCCCTGCTGTGAATTTCCTTAATGTAGGCAAATCTTTAGACTCCCTCTAGCTTTTAGGGTGAGATTCTCACCCCGATCTGGCTTTTTTACACCAGGTAAAAGGGCTAGCCAATGCAGAAAAAATTGGTAGTGTTTCCCCACTTCTCAGCAAAGATTTAAAGACAGATGCTGTAACAATGTCTCATTACTAAGATTGAATTATTTTAATAACATGAACCCCTGTACATTTATCACTTCAGTAGTATACAATTTACTGTATATACACTTAGAATCATAGAGTCTCAGGGTTGGAAGGGACCTCAGGAGGTCATCTAGTCCAACCCCCTGCTCAAAGCAGGACCAAACCCAACTAAATCATCCCAGCCAGGGCTTTGTCAAGCCTGACCTTAAAAACCTCTAAGGAAGGAGATTCCACCACCTCCCTAGGTAACCCATTCCAGTTCTTCACCACCCTACTAGTGAAAAAGTTTTTCATAATGTCCAACCTAAACCTCCCCCTCTGCAACTTGAGACCATTACTCCTTATTCTGTCATCTTCTACCACTGAGAACAGTCTAGATCCATCCTCTTTGGAACCCCCTTTCAGGTAGTTGAAAGCAGCTATCAAATCCCCCCTCATTCTTCTCTTCTGCAGGCTAAACAATCCCAGTTTCCTCAGCCTCTCCTCATAAGTCATGTGCTCCAGCCCCCTAATAATTTTTGTTGCCCTCCACTGGACTCTCTCCAATTTATCCACATCCTTCTTGTAGTGTGGGGCCCAAAACTGGACACAGTACTCCAAATGAGGCCTCACCGGTGCTGAATAGAGGGGAATGATCACATCCCTCGATCTGCTGGAAATGCCCCTACT
>SCPV02079880.1:0-10309 GCA_004028625.2 Cuora amboinensis
TCCAAGAATAGAAAGAGGTCCCCAGCATGGACTGACCGGGAAGTCATGGATCTGATCGCTGTGTGGGGCGAGGAGTCTGTGCTCTCGGAGCTGCGCTCCAACAAGCGGAATGCAAAGACCTTCGAGAAGGTCTCCAAAGCCATGATAAACAAAGGATACAGCCGGGATGCGATGCAGTGCCGCATGAAAGTCAAGGACCTGAGACAAGGTTACCAAAAAGTCAGAGCGGCAAACGGACGCTCCGGAGCACAGCCCCAGACATGCCGCTTCTACGAGGCACTGCATGCCATTCTCAGTGGGTCTGCCACCACTGCCCCACCAGTGACCGTGGACTCTGAGGATGGCATAGTGTACCTGGACAATTCCTCGGCGATGTTCGCCGATGGGGAAGATGAGGAAGGGTTTGTGGAGGACGGCGCAGGCGACAGCGAACACAATACCGCTTGCCCTGACAGCCAGGATCTCTTCATCACCCTCACAGAGATCCCCTACCAACCCTCCCCGGCCGTTAACACGGACTCAGAATCAGGGGAAGGATCAGGCGGTAAGTGCTATAAACATGGAAACATTAATTTTTTAAAAAACAGGTATAGAAAAAATAGAAATACTATATAAAAATTTTAAATGTCAACCTATATAAAAAGTAGGTCCACACATATAGGGATAGAACAATAATCCTCTTGGGACAGTTCAACAAAGCTCTCAGAGAGCTGCTCGAAAAGCCTCCGGAGGAGGTTCCTGGGGAGAGGTGCCTTATTGGGTGCTCCGTGGAAGCACACTCTTCCGCGCCAGGACATCATAATGTAGAGAGGAATCATCGCCTCCACCAGCATTGCTGCATATGGTCCTGGTCTGTGCAGGGCTTCCCTTAGCATCCGCTCTCTCTGACTCCGAATGACCCGCTTCAGGGTGATGTCGTTCTGGACAGGCTGCATCTAATAAGTAGGGCAATTAGTGTATTCTTACAACTGTTAATGGTTTAAAATTAGATTGCATAACAACGACCCTCGCTTAACAGCCACGTGCTGGAGGCCACAGAGAACAAGCATACATTGATCTTTCCCGTGCACTGGCGGGAGGGGCTGGAAAAGGCTCAGCCTTTCTGCTTTCCAGATAGCTGTGCTCTCCTGCTAAAGGCAATCCACTAACTGATAAGCATTATCTACCTTAAGGCTTACCAGGACTGTCTGCAAGACGGATTCAGCTGTCTCTCCCCGCTTGTCCACTCTCCTGTGCAATGGCGCCGCCAATGAGAGCGTATTCCGAAATCTCGAACTTGTCCTGAGATCTCGTGGAACTTGGTGCCCTGTATGGTCTTGTTCAGAGAAACTGACTAGACTGTGTTCACTGTTCGCAAACATGTATCTGTTCAAGGAAATCACTTACTGTTTCCCATCACACAGCTTCTGCTCTTTCCCGGACTGCCCCGGCATCCCCCTCGTAGAGGCTGGCTCAGATTAGGCGGCGAAAGAAAAAGACTCGGGATGAGATATTCGCGGAACTGATGGCCTGCTCCAGAGCCGAGGCGGCCCAGCAGAGCCAGTGGAGGGAGACCCTCTCTCAGCAGCAGCACTCACACAGCGAACGGGAGGACAGGTGGCGACAGGAAGACCAGCAGGCGACTCAAACGCTGCTTGGGCTAATGAGGGAGCAAACGGACACGCTCCGGCGCCTTGTTGATGTTCTGCAGGACCGCAGGCAGGAGGAGAGAGCCCCCCTGCACTGTATCTGCAACCTCCCTCCAACGCCAAGAAGTCCTGTCCCCCCCTCACCGAAAATTACAAGACGGAGGGGCGGTAGGGGCCGTGAGAACTGTCACTGCACCACAGCTGAGCGCTAATGTACCACACACCTCTGACGCTATAACTGTGTAGAAGCGCTTCCCTTACAGGATCACCCAGTCACAAATCCAAGTTTCATCACCCCACTATGTAGTAGATTAATAAAAGCTGTTTGCTGTTGTTCACTCTTTGTGTCACATCTTTCGTGTCAGAAGACTGTGTGTATGTGGGGGGGGCAGGGGATTTATAATTGCACGGGATAGCCTACATTAGCAGGGTACAGACTATCGGGGGCAGGATCAACTGCAGGGCACACACAGACTGCAGTCAGTAGTCACCAGGGTCACTTTGTGTGGTGTATGCTGCCCCGGGTCATTCTGTGATGTGTACGCTTGTCCACGGTCCTAGCGCCTGCCACCCCCTAATGTTAAGGCATGCTGCCCTTACCATGCACTTCCACCGTAGGCGCGATCCTCTCCGCTGCCCTGAGCCCCAACAAGAGCCCTCATCCACGGACAGATACTCACCCTTCCCCCACACCCCTCACCCCTTCCTACGCCCAAACCCACAGCCCAGAGCCTGCATCCAAATCCCTATCCAAAGACGGCACCACTCGCCCCTTCCTGCAAACCCACCCCTACATGCACAACCACTTGAAACCGTCCCCCACCCCAGAGACCTATGTAGGAGCAGGAGGCTGTCCGTCCTGTATTGTACAAGCGGTCTGTACATCAGTGCACACCGTACCCAGCACAGTATGCGTCCATGTTTCAAACCCTGAACAGAAATGCAAAGTAAAAGAAAGATTTATTAACAATAACTGTTCCATTTAATTTGTTTTAAAACGTGTTTGGGAAGTGGGGGAAACTTGGAGAACGGGGTATGTAACCGCAGATCTCACTCAACACATAGAGACACAGGCCCAGGATCAGCTTCTCTTAAAGTCAAGTGGAGAATAATAGGTTACCCTGCTCTCCGAGGAAACTTGCTTTCAAAGCCTCCCGGACACACAGCGCTTCCCGCTGGGATATTCTTTCGGCACGGTTGTCTGGCTGAGCGTAAACAGCAGCCAGGCGATTTGCCTCAACCTCCCATCCGGCCAAAAAGGTCTCGCCCTTGCTCTCACAGACATTGTGGAGCACACAGCAAGCAGCAATAACTACGGGGATATTCTTTTCGCTGATGTCCGAGCGAGTCAGTAAGCTCCGCCGCCTCCCCTTGAGACGTCCGAAAGCACACTCCACCACCATTCTGCACTTGCTCAGCCGGTAGTTGAAGAGCTCCTTGTCACTGTCCAAGGCGCCTGTATAGGGCTTCATGAGCCAGGGCATTAGCGGGTAGGCTGGGTCCCCGAGGATCACTGTAGGCATCTGCACATCCCCAACCGTTATTTTGTGGTCCAGGAAGAAAGTTCCTGCCTGGAGGCGTCTAAACAGACCAGAGTTCCTGAACACACGCGCGTCATGAACCTTGCCCGCCCACCCGACGTTGATGTTGGTAAAACGTCCCCTATGGTCCACCAGTGCTTGCAGCACCATTGAAAAGTAGCCCTTTCGGTTAATATACTGGCTGGCCTGGTGGGCTGGTGCCAGGATAGGGATGTGAGTCCCATCTATAGCCCCACCGCAGTTTGGGAATCCCATCGCGGCGAAGCCATCTATGACGACCTGGACGTTTCCGAGAGTCACTACCGTTGAGAACAGTTGCTCAACAATTGCGTGGGCTACTTGAATCACAGCAACCCCCACGGTAGATTTGCCCACGCCAAAGTGGTTCGCTACTGACCGGTAGCTGTCTGGCGTGGCAAGTTTCCAGAGGGCTATGCCCACTCGCTTCTGCACACTCAGGGCTGCTCGCATCCGTGTGTCCTGGCGCTTCAGGGCAGGGGCCAGCAAGTCACAGAGTTCAAGGAAAGTGCCCTTACGCATCCTGAAGTTTCGCAGCCACTCTGTTTCATCCCAGACCTGCAGCACTATGCGGTCCCACCAGTCCGTGCTTGTTTCCCGGGCCCAGAATCGCCGTTCCACACCATGAACTTGACCCATTGCCACCATGATCTCCACTGCGCGGCGTACCCTGCTTTCTGAGAGGTCTGCGCCACTCTCCTCACCGCGCTGCCGGAGCCTCCTCGCCCGATTTCTCAGCAGCTGACTGTGGAAGAGGTGGACGATAAGGTGCGAGGAGTTGACAACGGCCATAAGTGCAGCGATGATCGCAGCGGGCTCCATGCTCACAGTGCTGTGGCGTCCGCGCTGTAACCGACCAGAAAAGTGCGCGAACAGATTTCCCGCTGGCGCTTTCAGGGAGGGAGGGCGTGATTGACGGTTCGATGACAACAGTTACCCAAAACCACCCTCGACACATTTTTTCCAACAGCAGGCATTGGGAGCTCTACCCAGCATTCCAATGGGCAGCGGGGACTGTGGGAACTGTGGGATAGCTTCCCACAGTGCACCGCTTCGAAAGTTGATGCCGGCCCTGTTAATGTGGACTCAGAAATTCGAATTAGTGTATTTACTGTGGATACACAAATTCGACTTCATAAGGTCGAATCCACAAATTCGACTTAAGTAGATTCGAAATAGTCTTGTAGTGTAGACAAGGCCTAAGGGATGTGGGTTCCTAACTCCCATTCATTTTAATTGGAAGCCTGGCATGCAGATCATTTAGGCAAGTCTGAAAATCTCAGCTGTAATGTCAATAACAATTTCGAAATAAAACAGGCCCCAGTGAGCTACTTTACCTGGGTAGAGGAGGAATAGAAATAGAGTGCCACCACTCTAGAATAAGCCCCCCACACCTCATTTTACTTGCTGGATGGAAGTCTCTCTGCGGAGAACTTGTGGGGTGGAGTCATCAGGAGAAGGGGCAGCTGAGGCTAAATGGAGCAGGTCAAGCACTCTGCATTTAGTTCACCCCAAACCATTCCCCACCTAAATTAATAGTGATAGAGGCCCTGATCCCACAAAGCACTTTGCCATATGCCTCACGTTAAGCAGGTGTTTAAATCCCACTGAAATGAATGAGAGTTAAGCACGTGCTGAATGTCGTGCACCCTCTGAAGAGATGTGATGAGTCGGAGCCTGAGTATTAGCGTGGATGCTCTCCACCTCTGTGCTGGGGAACCTCCTGCCGAGGGGGAATCTAGAAGGGAGAGACGTGGGTGAGAACATCCATCGAAGTGAAATTCCTGTGGAGCTGTGCTACCAGGGAGCCAGACAAGGCCTGGCTGAGCCAGGAGGGAGAGCAGTGGTACTGGGTCTCTCTGAAGAGGCTTTCCTGCAGGCCCAGCAAGATCTGTGATGTTGGCGGGGGGGTGGAAACAACACATTAGTAGGATGGGAAAAACTGAAAGCCTTGATAGGTCACCATTGTGGAGTCACAGCCAATTTCCTGACCCCTATGGGGATTCTTCAGGTGTATAAATATTGGCTGTGGCTTTCACCCCATGGTTCTTCCTTGGTCTCTTTTTCTTCTCTCGGTTCAGAATCTTGGCCTTTCTTGATAATCAAGTAGTAACTTTCTATGGCAAATCATTGTATTATTCAGTAAAAACTGCTCAATATGGCTAAGAGAGATCCAAATAAAGGGCAGAAATTACTATTTTAAATACCAAAGGCTTGGTTCCAGAAGTCCTGATTGAATTAGAAACCGGTTATTGAGTTCATCGGACTGCACTCTATTCATATTAACGGATGCGCTAGAAGTGCCGATACTCAGGACTCAGCGCTCAGCTGGGCCTACGTTCAGTGCAACTGAGATAAGGATGTGGGGGCTCTGAGCCGCCTTTCCACTCCCCCAATCCTGGGCCAGACAGGGACCAAAACATTCCCCAGCATAAGTTCGTGAGGCTGCTTGGCTTCTCTAAATTGTCTCCTGCAGCCAGATGCTGGCCCGGGGCAGATTTAGTGAAACACTGTGCATCCACCTCCAACTTGTCCCTCTCCCCACAAAGATGGCTTAAGAGCATGTCACAGAATCAACTCAATGTCTTCTTTCATTCTCTCCTTCCTCTTGCATACCCGCTCTGTGGAGTGGGAGTGTTGGGGTGGGGGAGACACTAGGCGGCACAGAACTGGCTGTTCTAGCTCTGAAACACAAGGATTTCCCTGTGTCAGGAGAACTCTCAGTTGCTTCTTTGGGACAGTGTTGCAACTGCTTTGCACAAACAGCCTATTCCAGGGTTGAAGACTGTGCCCTCACATGGTCTTGAATTTTCAAACTGAACTGTATTAAATGTGTTCTGGTAACTATGCATATGACACAGGCTCATGTTTCTGAGTAACTGGGCACCTCTTCCATGTTGCTTGTACATATCACGATTACTGAACGTGGGCTCATTTCACCAGTGCACTACACTGTCATTCACTGTCACAGCACTGTCATTCACAACAAGGCAAGGCAGGTGTGGAATGCTATCAAATCAGAGCCTTGGTGTATGTTTGCAGAGTGGTGGATGGCGGGGCCTTCATTGCATTTTCTTTCCCTCCATTGCTGTGGATGGAAATCTTTTGTTTCTCTTATGACTCATCTTTGTGTGTTTCTATCACTATGGTACAGCTGAGTGGCATTATCTTGAATAACATTTTCCATAGGAAAAATGTTATTGTCATTTTGCTTTACTGACCAGATGCACTGATTCTTTTCCTGGCCCTATTTTCCAGGAGATCATTCATCATTTTCTAGTTAGCTTTATATGTCCCTTCTGTGTCATTTTGCTTGCCTGAGACTTTGTTGCCAGGTCTCCCTGAGATCCACACACATTGATAGTTCTTGACCCACTTCATTTTCAGTGGTGCATATTTATTAACTATATCAGAGAATTTTAACACACTCCCAGGATAAATTAAACTCAGGCTTTCAAGATAAGCTGAACCAGTTCTCTCTGTTCCCGCCCCCACCCCCACCTCTAGACTGTTTTGAAAGATCAACATACTTGTCAGATCAGGAAGAAACTCTTTAAAGGGGCATTGATTCAGGAACAAATAGCAGCAGTTCTTTCACTTCTAGGGCACTTTCTTTCCAAAGTTTTGATTTATCCTAGCTACTGTCTTCCTTTCATCTGCACTCAAAATACTGCATCCTCCCCAAAATCAGATACAAAAAGTAGAGTCCACGGGTGGGCAATGGGGAGGGAATTGGTCTCCCGGCTGTAAGCATACAACTGTGAGCATACAGCTGGCACATCCCCTGGTGGCTGGACAGAACATCTCCTTTTTGCCCCCTGCAGAGAAGTGTTCTGGCCTTGCTTCTTCTTGCAACTTAGCCCTCTGGATGGGTCAGAGAATCCCACCCACTCCAGGTTAAACCAGTAGTTCCAACAAACAATAGTCCATCAGCTTCACATTGGGCCTTTGATCCAACTCCAGGCTCATTAGTCCTTACCACGGGCATCAAGGGGTTAAGTAGGCCTTTCCCCATGTCGGGTGGGTTCCAAGTCACCGTTCTCGGTGGGCTGGTAGGGGGACTGTGACGGGGCACTGTGTTCACCACAGATGGCGCCCCCTTCTGGCCACCCTGGAGGTAGTGCTGCATGGCCAACACCCCTTCCTGCAGTTGCACTCCGCCACGCTCTGTCTCGTTCGCCGTCTGCGGCCCCTCTCTTGCTCCAGCAGCTGCCGCCTCCTCTTTGTGTCTCAGTCCTTCAGCCATCTCACTCTGCATAAATCAGCTATTGTGGCCACCTTTGGCTTTCTTAACCCAAACAGTATGTCAACTATGTAATGGCATCATTCCAGTTTCTAGCAGGTCTGGTGAGCCCCAAAAAGGGTACGTAAAGTTATTTAAGGGACTTGGAATTTATGCTTATGAATTCCCAGTTCTCTCTGATCCTGTCTCTCAGGGCGTGTCCCCTCATTTCAAAAAGCAGTTCAGTGGACAAAAGTCAGCCTCGAAGGAAGTTTCACAGTTCCACCCTCTGATGAATCCCTTGCAGCTCACCTCTTCTCTACCTCCTTTCTCAGTTTGTACAGCAACAGGCTCATTCTCCTTTTCTACATTCAAAAGTCCATTTTTGTGATGCCCATCTTTTGTACTTACAGGTAATTAGCCTAAAAAAACCTTGTGATGGTGATTGCTTTACCTGTGCTTGGGCTGTGATCTGACTTTGTGCATAAACTGAGTATGGGCGATCCAGGGGCGGCTCTAGGAATTTGGCCGCCCCAAGCAGTCATGCCTGCGGGAGGTGCACTGGAGCCACGGGACCAGCGGACCTCCCGCAGGCATGACTGCTGGCCCCGTGGCTCCAGTGGACCTCCCGCAGCTGCGGAGGGTTCGCTGGTCCCGCGGCTCCGGTGGAGCATCCAGCGGGAGGTCCGCTGGACCCGCGGCTCCGGTGGACCTCCCACAGGCATGACTGAGGGTACGTCTACACCATGGAATTATTCCGAATTTACATAAACCGGTTTAGCAAAACAGATTGTATAAAATCGAGTGCACACTAAACACATTAGCGGCCACACTAAACACATTAAATCGGTGGTGTGCGACCACGGTCCGAGGCTAGCATCGATTTCTGGAGCATTGCACTGTGGGTAGCTATTCCATAGCTATCCCATAGTTCCCGCAGCCTACCCCGCCCCTTGGAATTTCCGGGTTGAGATCCCAGTGCCTGATGGGGCAAAAATCATTGTCGCGGGTGGTTCTGGGTAAATGTCGTCAGTCACTCCTTCCTCTGGGAAAGCAACGGCAGACAAGCATTTCGCAGCTTTTTTCCCTGGATTGCCCTGGCAGATGCCATAGCATGGCAATCATGGAGCCTGTTTTGCCTTTTGTGACTGTCACTGTATGTGTACTAGATGCCGCTCACAGAGGCGATTCAGCAGCGCTACACAGAAGCATGCTTTTGCATGACAGCAGAGATAGTTACCAGCCATACTGTACCATCTACCATGCCATAAATTGGTAATAAGATGATCATGGTTACCAGTCCTTTTGCACCATTTGCTGCTGTCATAAGTGCCCCTTGCTAAGATCAGCCAGGGGGCAAAAACCAAAACTGGGAATGACTCCCTCAGTCAATCCCTCCTTTTTGATATCTAAAAATAGAATCAGTCCTGCCTAGAATATGGGCAAGTGTACTAGAGAACCACTGTATCATAAAACCAGAGAGCACAGCTGCTCTGTGTCAGATCCTGCAGAAATTATGAGCTGTATGCTATTCACAGGAGATGCTCCTGCAACAACCCCCCTGTTGATTCCGTTCTTCCCCCAGCCTTCCTGGGCTACCGTAGCATTGTCCCCCCACTTGTGTGATGAAGTAATAAAGAATGCAGGAATAAGACACAGACTTGTTAGTGAGAAATGATACTCCAGCTGCTGTGATAGTCCAGAGAGGACAGTAAGGATTGTGGAGGAGAGGAGCCCAGCATCCCTCTGTTAGTCCAGGGCAATTTAATCTTTTTTATTTTTTTTTTTTTTTACACACATGAAGGGTGGGGGCTGATGGAGCTCAGGCCCCTGTTTCTATGATGATGATGGTTACCAGCCATACTGTACCATCTACCAGGAAAAACTAGGACCAGGCACCCTTGATTGACCTGACAGATGCTAGTCAGCATAGTTACCAGCCCTTTTGCACTGCCCCATGTGCCAATAGGCTGATGACGAGAACAGGTACCAGTCATTTTGCACATCAGCCACCCATGGCAGGGGGGAGCAAGGATGTTGGTGTTGAGTCCTGCAGCATCGTGTCTATCTGCAGCATTCAGTAAAGATAGGGTGACGTAAAAGAGTCAAACGAGGATTGTTTTCCCTTTCACTTCTGGGGGTGGGTGGGGGGGTTGCGTAAATTGCTGAGCTATGCCCTGACCCACCGCGGACACTGTGTTTGACCCTAGAAGCATTTGGAGCTCAGCCAAGAATGCAAATGCTTTTCAGAGAGACTGGGGGATAGCTTGAGTCCTCCAGTCCATGAGCGTCCATTTGATTCCTTGGCTTTCCGTTACGCTTGTCACGCAGCAGTGCGCTGAGTCCCTGCTATGGCATCTGGAGATTTTTTTAAAATGTTTTTTAATTCGTCTTTTGTAACGGAACGCTGATATAACAGATTTGCCTGCCCTCACAGCGATCACGTCCGCATGGTCCATGCGGGAGCTCTTTCTTTATTTTGATTTTTAACTGCATCACCACACGTGCTGATCGGAGCTCAACGCTGGGCAAACAGGAAATATTCAAAAGTTCGCGGGGCTTTTCCTGTCTACCTGGCCACTGCATCCGAGTTCAGATTGCTGTCCAGAGCGGTCAGTGGTGCACTGTGGGATACCGCCCGGAGGCCAATACCGTCGATCTGCAGCCACACTAACCCTAATCCGATATGGTAATACCAATATTAGCGCTATTCCTCTCGTTATTGAGGAGTACAGAAACCGGTTTAAAGAGCCCTGTATACCGATATAAAGGGCCTCTTAGTGTGGACAGGTGTGGCGTTAAATCGGTTTAATGCTCCTAAAACCGGTTTAAATGCATAGTGTAGACCAGGCCTGAGGAAGGTCCGCCGGACCCGCCTGCCGCCCTGCCGGCAAAATGCC
>ML194156.1:0-11656 GCA_004028625.2 Cuora amboinensis
CCCCCCCGCTGCGTGCCACCGTGCTTGGGGCAGCGAAATGGCTAGAGCCACCCCTGACCCCGCTATAATGTGCCCCACAATAACACGAATTTGGCTATAATGCGATTGTAAGGCGCCTGGGGCTGCCCCAGGCCAAAAAAAAAGAAAAAAGCGGCTGGAGCGTCACAGAAGCGCAAAAGAGAAAAAAAAGAGAGAGAGAGAGGCTGGAGCGCCCCCGAAGGAAAAAAAAAAAGCAAAAAATGGAATGTGCCTTCCCCACTGCCTCTTCCCACCTGCCCCTACTCACCCTTTTGGTGAGAAGAGCCACTCTCTCCCTGGCTGCTCCTTGCTCTTCCTTAGCCCGTTGCACGTCTCCCCTGCTCTCCCCAAGTGTTTCCCTCTCTCACTGCATGGCTGAGAGCCCCCGCTGCTGGAGCTCCACCCTTTCAGTTACTGCTGTGGGCAGTTCGCAAATGAAAGTAGTTTTCTGCCCAAGAGAAATCGACCGGCTTGAAACTGACCAGCTTGAAATGATAGACCCCGCTATACCGCGACCCCGCATTTAGCGCGATCCAATTTTTTGGACCCCGATCATCGTGTTATAGCGGGGTTTCGCTGTATGTGTGTGTGTGTCAGTGTTAATTTTTACAGCCAAGTGTGGGCAATTGTTGTGGGTTAAAGTTACACAGACATATTTGAACGTTTGTTTCTTGCGGAATTTCTAAAAAAGCAGCAAATGGCTAAATAAAGGTTTTGATTCTGTAGAATGAATGGAGAGAAAGAAAAAGGGACAATTCTTTCTGGTTTTGTTCCTTGCAGGTGCCAGCTATCCTGAATATAATATATAGCCACATGCCTACTATCCAGGAGGGCATCTTGAGGCAGTCTCTGCTGGAGGCAGTGTCCATTCTAGCTCACCATCACCTAGAAGCAGTGATCTCCAGCCTCCTCAGAAAACGTCTGCCGATGGACAGGTATATACCACTACCGATTGTATTCATCTTGGTAAAACATGGATCCCGCAGCTTTACTGGGAGATGTAGGGCTTTATTTAAGCAGCAGACATTTTGGGATAATTCCTGATGATTAATAGCCTGGGTCTTTCTCCAGGAAGGTCCAAGAGTATGTTAAGGTGGGGTGTGGAGAGAAATTAAGTGTCATTCTGTTTCCATTAATTCATAACTGCTTTGACATCCTAAAGACCTAACTTTACTGGTATAACTGGAGTGTATTGTTGGAAACATCTACTTCTCTAGCAGGGCTGGCTCCAGGGCTTTTGCTGCCCCAAGCAGCAAAAAAGGGGGGAAAAAAAGCTGCAATCGCGATCTGCAGCTCTACCACCGCCACTTCAGTCTTCGGCAGCAATTCGGCGGCTGGTCCTTTGCTCCGAGAAGGAGTGAGGGACCAGCCGCCGAATTGCCACCAAAGACCCAGACTTGCCAACCCTCACCATTGGCCGCCCCAAGCAGCTGCTTGCTGGGCTGGTGCCTGGAACCGGCCTGGCTCTCTAGACACCTGAATTGACCTCACTTTGGAAATTAGCAGTGGCTGTTGGTTTCCTGGTAGCATGACAGCTTCAAGTCCAATCCCTGGCTGATTACAAAGAATAGGGCCAATATTGTCATCAGACCGCCGCTTGGTATTGGTGAGGATGTGGCTGCTAGAATAGAGTTGCCGTCCTTGGGACTTAAAACTGGACTGGAAGCAGATCCATCATTTCATTTAAAGATCCCTAACTGAGTTATCAGTTATCAGTGTTGGAATGTAAGACCATAAGAACAGCCATAGTGGGTCAGTCCAAAGGTCCATCGAGCCCAGTATCCTGTCTTCCGACAGTGGCCAGTGCCACATGCCCCAGAGGGAATGAACAGAGCAGGTAACTGTCAAGTGACCCATCCCCTGTTGCCCAGTCCCAGCTTCTGGCAAACAGAGTGTAGGGACACCATTTGTGAAGGGGACCTAGGATGGCCGTGAATATTCGTTCTCATAATTGTATGTCCAGTTAGTAGGAATGTGGCTTTTCTTTCATCAACTTGCCTTCCAAACCCCGGATCTTTGGGAGCCACATGCTCATGAGTCCATATTTACTGGGAAGTGGGAAAACAGGAACTGAGGTTGGCGCTCTGTGTCCTGTCCTTCGATAGTCTAGTATTAATGGTGAGGCTGCAGTAAGACTAGGTCACTTAACCTAGTTCTGTAACTGGAAACTCAATATTTAAACAGGAGGCGCGTTAAAGGAGGACAGTGCTCCTAACTTTCTCATCATAGGCAAGGAGAACATTTGGTCTTTACTTAAATAGGACGCATTCAATCTGAGCCACAAAAGAGTCCAGGGGTCACATGTAACTTCTGTTAAATTGCAGTGACACCGCTGAGCTGTGGAGATCTCTGGGGGGAGACCCCTTGCTTGCCACTCAAGTCCTACAGGTCCTAATAGAAAAAATAAAGACTTCAACAAGCCAAGAAGGAAGCGTCACCTCAGAGACTGAAACTGACAGGCATTTGGCAGCTGCTGAACCTCTCTCAGTAAGTTAGATGACAGACACGCCTTTCAGGCTTTCCTCTGCCCTGTGACAATCCTGCTGATGGGAAGCTAGAAGTGTGGTAGATATTGCTGTGTGGGCATTTCTCCTCTGATGTACTGTTTCCCTGAGTCCAGCTCTACTGTCTGTGGAACAAATACGGCAGGTTTAGAGTACGTGGCTGATTTACTTAATAACATCTGGCAATTAGAAAGTCTTTGAACCAGGTTTCTCACAGTGCTTTGCAAATATTCCTTAGGACTCACAACATGCCTTGGTAGGTCCTACACATTTTTATAGATGTGGGAAACTGAGCCACGAGTTAAGGGAGTTGCTCGCAGTCATTCAAGTTACTGGCAGAAGTGAAAATTCAGTACAGCAGATATCAGAAGGGGAGAGAGGGTGTGATGGTGTTGGGAGGAGATCTCATTTTTTACCATGCTCTCCTTTCAGGCAACATGTGCCATCTTTGAGGTGGTGTCAGCACTGCAGTCGAGCAAAGCTGTGCAGGAGCTGCTCCCAGAGTTGTTTCCTGTTCTCCTGCAGCAGGTCAGCCGAACCTTAGGACAAAAGATGCCTTTGCCAGTGAGAAGAAGCCGGAGGCTATTCCGAAAAGACCGACAACATACTGAGGGCAACCCTTGCTGGTAATTAGAAGGAAGGCAGAGAAACAGAGAGAATTCCAATAGAGTTGTGTGACACTCCCCAGGAATTTCCAGGGTTATGAGGCACCTTACCATCGCCTGCCCTTAGAGTGAGGAAGTCTTGTCTTTGTCTGCTGTGGGTCAGTTCCCTAAAATGACCAGGCTCTGGCAAAACAAGCACTGCCATCCAGGCCTCCTCAGACCCCAGTCTCTTTGTACAGGATAATGATAGGAACACACCAACCCCCGAGTCTTCTGACCGTTCCGTATAGTGTCCAGACCTTTATCCACTGAACAATCACAGAATTACCAGGCCTGCTGTTCCCAACGGAACAGTACACACGAGTTTATTACTTCTACTTTAGACTCTATACTTTATACTTTATTACTTATACTCTATACTGCAAAACACACAGCACTTAGATGTATTTATAGTGCAAACAAGAGCAGAGATTATCAAAGAACAGAGATTCCAGTGATAGTGAATAAGAATGCAAGCCAAAAATGGTTACATGTATAATGAAATCATAACATGCTCCTAGAGACTAAACTTAACCAACAGGTTAACCTGTCTAAAGATGTTTCTCACTCAATGTTCTCAACCAAGCCTGATAGCGACCCCACTGTCTGTCTCGCTGTCCATCTACTTCCTAAGTGAAAGATGCCAGGGTGTCTTCTTTGTCCCCCAAATATACTAGAGCAAACCTTTGAGGTGTACCCCAAAATTGGGTCCCCACCCCCTGTCTACTTCCTGTTACTTTTCTTTCTTTGAAGTTCTCACAGTCCTTCTGAACCGAATGTGAACCCTACATGCTTAATTTACATGTAAACAAACAGATGGAGAAACATTTCTTGCCTGAAAGAAAACCATTTTTTCACCTTTCCTGGTGACTAGTCCCTAGACACAGATCATAAGAATGTAATTTTCAATGCATAGACATGGCTCTTTACACAGCATCTGTAGATGTGTTTCACAATGATATTGGTGACATGAGCTTTTATTTGAGACTCATATGGCAATCTTTTAGTGAACTAGAATGTACATACCACACCCCTCGGCACCCACTCTGTGCCCCTCACCAGTTAACACTAAGATATTCCTGAGTCATCAGTGGACTTCAACTCTGGTAGCCTATTAATGTACATTTCCCACCAGTCTCACAACAGTTTCTATTATTGTTGTGTTTCTTTACTCCGTGCCAACAAGGTGCTCAAATTACAGACTTCCTGGTTTTATAATGTCTCTGACATTTCCTAGGAAACCAGGATCTAAACTCTGTTCACAGATGGGCAGCGAGCATAAAATAAACATAAGGAAGTACAACTTCACACAACACATGGTCAACCTGTGGAACTCATTGCCAAGGGATGTTGTGAAGGCCAAAAGTATAACTGGGTTTAAAAAAAGAATTAGATAAGTTCATGGAGGACAGGTCCATCAGCGGCTATTAGGCAAGATGGTCAGGGATGCAACCCCAAGCTCTGGGTGTCCTTAGGCCTCTGACCACCAGAAGCTGAGACTGGACAACAGAGATTGGATCACTTTAGGATTGCCCTGTTCTGTTCATTTCTTCTGAAGAAGCTGGCATTGACCACTGTTGGAAGACAGTATACTGGACTAGATGGACCATTGGACTGACTCAGTCAGGCTGATCTTATGCGGTGGCCACAGTGAGTCAGGTTTTCAAGCATGGGTGCCTAAGTTTTGTCCACAAAACTTGAATTTGTTCCGATGGATGGGTACCTAGCTATGTGAATTCTGGTGCTGCAGACACAAGTGTCTATTCTGCTCATGCTGTTGGCCTATGCGCAGGCCCATTTTAGATACCTCTATGTGACGGGGTGGTATGCTGTGTCCGAGCCTCTTCCATGAACACAGACTGCTCTGAGTCCCTCCAAAGTGTTCTAGGGATGCCTGCTCCTGAGATCCTGGTGGTAAGGGCTCTGATGACCGTTTGACCCCAATGGATGATCTTAAGTCACCTTTACTCTTGACTTTTGTTTTCTTTCTCCTCCCGCTTGTCTCTCAGGGGACTTCTCCATCCTCACCTTCTCCGTGGCTTGTACTTTCGTGTCTAGGTTCCTCCAGCCCCTTTACATATATTTCCTCTTTACCTGGCCCTGCAGGTTTTACTTCCACCCTCCTGGGCCTCCACACATGCCTTGGTGTCCCTGTCAGAAAGGGATCCCAGTCCATGCCCAGGAGAAGGCAGTGGGGCAATCCATCCACTACCCCTACATGTTTCTGCCTAAACTTCCCCTTGATTTCCAGAGTCACCTCTGCCATTGGGCAACATGTATTGTCCCCATGTACATATTCAGTTTTGATCCTACCTCTGGGATAACCTATACTCAGGTATGCTCAGGGAAACTCTGAAGAAACTTCCAGAATCATGCAGTCCATGATCTCCCCCCCAGTTTGAGTACCTGGCCTTACCAGTGAGTGGTGCAATCTTTCAATTTCTATCCAAATGCACAAAGGCATAATCCCTCAATCCATCTTTCAACTCTCCATTTCTGGCAGTACTTTTCAGTGGACAGGCCCCACCTCATCCAGCATGGCTGCCTTAATCATGTCCTAATCTCTTGCCCGCTAATCACTAAGAGCCATATATGTGCTTCCCCAGTTAAATGGGGTGTCAGTCGAAAGGCCCACATTGTTCTGTCCCTATAAGGTCTCACCGCTGCTCCTTTAAGAGTAACCAAAACCAGATCAGGGTTGTTCGCAGGTCCCATTTTACAGAGTCTGATCTCCTGTGCCTGGTTTCCATTTCCTGTCACAGGACTCGCCAGACTTTGGGGGAGTTGTTGCCAGACCTGGGCTTGCTCCCGTATAAATTCCTAAAGGCTCTTTTGCTGTTAAACCTACCAGGCAAGCAAAGGCTGTTTTTCTGCCTGGTGGGATTGTTGGAAAGTCGGTGGGGTCTTCTACACCAGCAGTTCTCAACCGGGCCGCAGATCTAGGGGGTCTGCCAAGCAGGGCTGGCAGTAGACTAGCCGGGGCTTAGGGCAGAAAGCTGAAGCTCTGAGCCCAGCACCTGCACTAAAGCCCCGAGCTGCTGCACCCTGTGGAGTTAAAATCCAGAGCCAGGAGCCCCAAACTGATGCTTGGCAGTGCAGAGGGCTGGGACTGGGCCATGGAGTATTTATAGCTTGTTGAGGTGAGAGGAGGCTCAGAAACAGAAAGGTTGAGAACCCCTGTTCTATACTTCTCTTTGCTGCTTCACCACTCATTTCAGTGTGTTCCCTCCATCACCCAGACTGCCAAACCTCTACCCCGGCTTCTCCAGCAGGCTCTCCATTTGCATAGATAACAGGGAAATCCCTGATGAGCCCCCTGCTGTGACAGAGAGGGGTGTTGCAACCCCACACCTTCTACAAACGCAGACCACATTGAAACTTTCTTGCTTCTAAACACCAACGTGTAGTCTATTTAATCCCCCTACCAATACATAGCACCTTTTTATCTTGAATCTCAACTTTCTAAACTCTTCTCCAAAATGGGGGGTAAGCTGTTTCCACTCAGAGAGCTCACTTTGTCAGGCTCTCCCAGCTTTTTGTCTTGCTGTCTCGTCACCCAAAGAGAAACAGAAAGTGTGAAAAATCAGGGCAGGGGGTTGGGAGTAATAGGCACCTGTATAAGATAAACCCCCAAATATCGGGATATCTGGTCACCCAAGTTTCTTTCTCTGTCTGTTCCCCTCAAAGGGCTCCTGCCCATGTCCTTTTATACAGTTTCTCTGTTAATGGAATGATTGGTTCCATGACTCACTAGCCCCAATCTGACCTCGTAATCAGCTACACCTCTGTCCAGTTAGGCTATCTGTAAGGAACTGAATTAGTACTAATAGTGACCGGAGTGCTGACTCAAGTGCAAACCCTCAGCACTCTGTCACATCATATCTGGAGATACGACCCCAAAATATCCACTAGTGATCACCACACTCTATGCCCCCAGTTTTTGGGTCCTGATCATGTATCTTTTCTATATCCTTGTACTCTGCTAGTGCCCATACTCCTTGCAGAAAGTGAAAAATGACTGCAAAATTTTGTCCCTAGCAAAACTAGTTATATGAGATGTAGGAGACAGAAACTTACCTCCTGGCATCAAGTCCTTCCAGGGACACTGGTGTCCAGGATATTGCCAATGGATGAACTGTCAATGAACAGCAGACCTGACAAGTAACCTGGGCTTCCTGACTCTGTTCAGGCTGCACCTTCCTACCGATTGCTGCAGTTCTGTGCCTCTCTTTCCCCAGGTTTTCTGTCCAAGCATTAGAATCTGTGCTTTTCAAAGTTGGGAATGAGAAACTGGTGAGAGTGCTTGGGAAGCAGAAAGCATGGATTCTGCTTGAAAACCCCCAGACTCACCATGAGGGAGTGTGTCTGCTGGTGAGGTAAGAGATCTTGGAGGCATCATTTTATCCTTGGGAATCAGTAGCAGATAGAGTGGCTGAGAGGGGACCTTCAGTTTACAGCTTTGTGGGGGGTGCCCTGGGTGGAAACACACAGCTCCCACCCATAGATATCAGAGCTGTCTGCTCAGAGCAGCTGAGTTTTTGAAGTGTGCAATCGACCCCATAAGCGGTTTCTTTTGCCTCCCAGTGTTCTGCTAAGATCTGGACTAGTAACACCTGAGATCATCCAGAGCCTCCTCCCCTGGGTGAATTCCCCAACGGAAAACTTCCGAGTCACCAGCACAGCTTTCCTTGCCCAGGTAAGACACAGGGCTCCGAAGAGCAGTTTCACCATTAGACAATTGTCTGTTTGCCTTTCTTTTAGGGAGTTGTACAGTTCAGTTCATAGGAGTAACTGTCATTTTAGATAGTAGACTGGGTCCCCCTTTATATGGAAACCTGACAAGGAGCTTCATTCTACCTTTCGGAGTCATTCTCTCGCTGATATTTGTATTGTTGCCATTGCCTATACTAGCTACACAACCACAGGCGCTGGCTGAGAGAGATACAGACAGAGTTTGAAGTACTGGACCTCTTCTGCCAAGTCCTAGTGCTGATACTAACCAACAGCTCCTGATCTGGATTTAGCTCAGCAGATCTTGGGAATGAACCTAGTGTCCTAGTACTATAAAACAAGCAACATACAAATACATTGACAACTATCGTAGGTTCTCATGACTGTAGTATCTGAGTACCTCAAAACTCTGTAATGTATGTATGTGTCCCCACAACACTCCTAGGAGGTAGGGAAGCACTTTTATTCCTATTTTACAGGCAGGGAGCTGATGCGCAGAAGGGCTAAGTGATTTGCCCAAGATCACCCAGGAAGTCTTTGAGGGAGCAGGAAATTGAAGCTGGGTCTCCCAAGTCCTAGGCTAGTGTGATAACTGCTGGACCATCCTCCCTTTCTACAGCCCTCCTCTAACATCTGCATCATATTTCCCACTTACGCTAAGTAACTATCTTAGGGGCTCATCTGGTTCTAAGAAAAACAATCGATCTGTGCCTGGGATGGGATGTTCCTGGGCTTTGAGGCTCCTTACAAGAGGCCCCATGGTCCTACTGCCCCCTGCCCCAGGAAAAGAGCCACAAATCTGGGGTTGTCTAGAGAGGCCTCATGAAAGCAGCCAATCAGAGCCCATCAAGCTCAGCTAAAAGGAGCTGCAGGGCCTTAGCAGGTCAGTTCCTGCCAGGAACTGGAGGGGCAAGAAAGGGTGCTGCTCTCTGGCTGCAGAAATTCAGGGGATTGCCAGAGTTTGATTCTGGCAGCATTTGCTTAAGTTGGGTTTGCAGGAAGAGAGTTCCTTAAGAACTTGAACCTTGAGGTGAGGGTGAAGCTAAAAGTGGCCGTTAGGAAGAAGCAACAATGAACTGAAATCAAGCGGTGCCTAGCTACTGTTTACAGGGTCCATGGTTTGGAACTCAGAGTTATGGGCAGGCCCTGGTTCCTCTACCACTTACAGTGGCATAAGCCCCAGGAAGGGGACAATGCTTACGGAGAGCTTGAACAAAGGGCAGAATTTCAAGGACCCAGAGTTGGGGCTGGAGACCCTAGTGAGGGCAATGGGACTGTTCTTGACTAGCCCAAAAGGGGTTTATTTGGCCTTTGGGACTTAGCCAGAGGCCTGAGCCACAGAAGACTCACTGAGGTCAGCTGGCAGGGTGCACCAGGGGTGAGAAAAGGAGTGTGGTACCAGACTCAGCCACTAAGAGGCTCTCAAGAGGTGAGTGGATCCCTATTATAGTGCCCAAAAGGAAAGCTCCATGTTTTTAAGACATTTCTCATTTGTGTGGAATGATAAAATTACGTGTTATGTGCCAAGTATCAGAGGGGTAGCCATATTAGTCTGTATCTACAAGATTGTGGCTGTAGGAGGACTCCTTGTTTTTCAGGTATTCCATGTCTGCTCAAATTCTATTCCCAATCTTAATGATCATATTGGGGCTAATGGACATGTTGATTTTATTTCAGCTAATGAGTGATCCCATGCTCAGGGAGAAGAAGATGCTTAAGATTGTCTTACGCATCTTGGAAGAAAGGTCACAGGATAGAAACAGCATTGTCCGTCAGATGGCTGTAAGAGGCCTGGGAAATATAGTCGATGGGGCGCCTCAGAAGGTATGAGAGATTACTGAATAGGATGCAACATAAGTAGAGAAACCAAGGGAAATAATTGTTCAGAGTTTACAGAGGCTGCACACAATGCACTAGGCCAAATTCTGCGCTCTCCCATACCCTAGTAACCTCTTTGCAGTCAATACAGAGCAAGCTGGATCCTTTGGTAAACTGGGCATAAGCAAACAATGTGCACTTTAATATGACCATATGTAAATGTATACATCTAGGAACAAAAAATGCAGGCCATACTTACAGGATGGGAGACTTTATACCAGGAAGCAATGACGCTGAAAAAAACACTTGAGTCATGGCAGATAATCGGTTGAACGTAAGCTCCCAATGCGAAGTTGTGGCCAAAAGGGCTGAAATGATCATTGAAGGCATAAACAGAGGAATCTTGAAGAAAAGTAAAGAAGTTATTTTCCCTCTGAATATGGCACTCATGTGAGTGCTACTGGAATACTGTGTCCAGATCAGGTGTCCACAATTCAAGAAGGATGCTGATAAATTAGAGAGGATTCAGAGAAGAGTCACAAGAATTATCAAAGGATTGGAAAATATACCTTTAGTGATAGACTCAAGAAGCTCAATCTATTTAGCTTTACGAAGAGAAGGTTGAGGAGTGACTTGAGGGCAGTCTATAACTACTCACATGGGGAATAAATTTTGACAATGGGTTCTTCACATTAGCAAACAATGGTATAACAAGATTCAATGGGGAAAAAGGAAGCTAGATTAATTCAGACTGGGAATAAGACATTTTTAATGGTAATTTTAATTAACCATTGGAACAATTTACCAAAGGTTGTGGTGGATTTTTGGTCACTAGCAATTTTAAAATCAAGATTGGATGTTTTTCTAAAAGAGATACTCTAGTTCAGAGACTATTTCGGAGAAGTTCTATGTTATGCAGGAGGTCAGACCGGATAATCACAATGGTCCCTTTTGGCCTCGGAATCTAAGTAACTAGAAATCTAATAATAGGATTACACAGGTGTATTATGGCACCGAGTTTGGCTCATTGTAGCTAGCACCTGGTCTGAAATATAGCTATAGGTCTCTGGGGTGAGAGGGTTGATGAAATTCCCACAACTTCATAACTGCTAAAGAAAACTTTGATTATGAGTGTGATCAGCGATAAGTGTTCTTTAATGTAATATATTTGTACAGGTGAAAAAGCACAAGAAGTTTCTTCTGGACATACTGATCAAGGCCTTACATGACACTTTCAGTTCTGAAGTGATTGGTGAGAGCATGAAAGCACTGGCCAAAGTCCTGAAGGAGCTGAAAGAGAAGGACATCGGTTCTTCCTTCAAATACCTCACCCAACAGATCCGGACCTACTTTGACGATGTATGTGAACAGAACTCTCCAAATCCAGTTCAACGGATCTTGATTAGACTCGATTTACGATGTGTGATGTGGACTCCCTGGGCATTGCTCATGTCAGAGTGCAGAGATTTTAGGCCCCAGGGAAGGGAGGTGTTTTACGGAGGAGGAGAACATTAGGAGGATGGGGATGACATCCCTGCTCCAACAGTCTCACCCTTCTGTTCTTCTTGATTGCCACTGAGAACCTCAAAGAAAGTCTGAATACTAGATTAGGTAGCTAGATAACCATGAAAAGTGGGTTACAGAGTGCAATAGTGTTGTGCCTGCTCTATACCATTTTTATGTGAGAGGGTTGGAATGATAATTCTGTATTGCAGAGAATTTTGAGATTTCAAATTTTGGGTTTGTTCCTATTTGTGGGAACCCCTCTCCCCAAACTTCAAAACTCCTTGTGAAACAGAATTACTATTCTCAATCTAGCTCTGTTGGAAGCCTTAGCCCAGGGCAGTCGGCACTCAGACCATCCTGGGAACCCAGGAAACTCTGGGAGCTAGAGGTGCCAAGGAGTTGCAAATTTGAAAGCCTGGACTGCCAGGATCATAG
>ML194185.1:0-17689 GCA_004028625.2 Cuora amboinensis
GTGACACTACGATTGAAGGGTTTTTTAATGTTGTAGAAATTGTTAAACATACTTAGCTTAAACTGTGGCACCTTAGAGACTAACAGATGTTTTGCAGTATGAGCTTTCGTGGGTGAATACCCACTTCTTCGGATGCCTTGCTACCGTATCAGGCTACCCCTTTGATACTTAGCTTAAACTGGAACTGCCTGTTATTAAAGGCTGGTTTCCACACGTCAGTTCCATAAGCTCCGCTAGAAATACCCTGGGTTCTCTCCTGCCTCGGTGGAACTACAGGGAATCGTCCCCTGCTGCCCTTGGCTCCAGGCTGGTTTTTCTGGGGAGGGGACATGCAATTGATTTGTTTGCTGTTGAGAAGGGAGCCAGGCCAGTTCTCAGGAAACGAGAACTCCCAGCATCTTCCCAGCCCAACCCAGGCTGCTGCCCTGTCCCAGCCTCTGTTCCCCTGGGGGCCCTGCATGCTTGACTCTAGAGCAGGCTGGGAGCAGCAGCTGAGGCAGAGGACAGCCTGGGCCGGGCAGATAAGAAGGAGTTTAGCAAGCAAAAAGTTAAAATGGCAGTGGAGTATTACCTTGGACTCGACGGCATTTCTCCATTGGTCTGTCTGCTTTGGGGCAGGGACAATAACACGTCCTGCTGCATTCGTTATTTCAAAGGGCGGTTTAGGATTTTCATTCTCATACACGGTGCACAAAGCAGGACTCATCCTTTGCTGTAAACTAAACGAGCAGCCCACAGATTCTGGCAGCCACAATGAGCATTCGGGAGAGAGCTCAGACCTGCCCCTGTCCCAGAGGGAGGGGGTCATCTGTGTGGGGACTGGACCACTGACCTACCCGCTCCTAACTCCCAAACTTTCAGTAACTCTATTATCAGTGACTGTGAGTGTTATTTAAACCATAAGAAAAACCACACTAGGCTAGAAAGGACCATCTAGCTCTGAATCTTGTCTTCTGACATTAGCCAATAGCAGGTGCCCTAACAACCAGTCAATAAGACACCACTGGGAATTGAACCCAGGATCTCCTGTTTACAAAACAGATGCTTTAGTCAGCTAAGCCATAGTGCTTGTGGTGGGAAGGGGGCTAAAAGACACTGTCTGGCCACACCTGACTCTCTGCCATCACCACCAGGTCCTGACAAGCTTTGCTTGTGTTTGGATTCTGCAAAGCAGAGGAGCAGGTGACGTTTCCCTTACAAGTTGTGTATGAGTGAATCTTTGGCCAGGTCTGCACTACAAAGTTCCTTCAGCAGAATTACATTGCTCAGGTGTGTGAAAAACACACAACGCTACCTCGGTCGGCAGCTTGTGGCTGGTGTACACACTGCAATGCCACCTCTGGTGACAAAACTGCCCTGTTTTGCTGACAAAATAAAACGACTTCGATGAGAGGCCTAGAGCTTTTTCTAGCGAACTTAAAGTAACAGAGTAGACACTGCTGTTCATTATATCACCATAACTGGCCTCCTCCAGTATCCCACAATGCCCGCCGTGAACTCACCTGCTCTGCATTCCTGCTACAGAGCCATGGGCCCCTCCCCTTTCATCGCTCTGGGAAGTTCTGACAGCTGAGCCTGCTGCTCTGCTCCTGCAGCCAGGAGCAAATCACTGCCGTGGAATGCTGCTCTCTCCCGCCCTGCAAACACAGAGCCGGCGGTGGGAGCTTCCTTACAGTGTAGTGGGGCCACTGGCATCCGAACTGTGACACGCCCAGGATATCCCTTCCCTCGAGGAGGCTCTTACCTTCTAAACAGGGACGTCTGTTTTCTAGTAAAATCAGGAAAAGGGAAGGAGAAAACTCAAAAGAGGTTCCTCCTGACACTCATGTACCTGAACCCAAATACTCTCTCAGTCCTCAAAGAGAGACCTGGAGAAGGAGACTTGCTGAAGCGAAGCCACAGGGGTCTCTGAGGTTTCCCTGGCCCCTCTCCCCTCTCCTGCCTGGCTGATGTCAGCATCTTTCTGTGAGATCACCACCTCCCTACCACCTTTGACCAATAGTCTGAGGTCCCGAAAAAGGCCTTTGTGATGTCACTGCCACACCTCTCCCTTGCTGTGCTAATGTCCTGCCTCTGGCCAGGCACTTTTGAGGTTTGAGCTACTCCCTATGGATCACCCCACTCAAGAAGCATTTGTTCTAGGCAGCAAGCTGGCTAGACAGTAAAACATCAGATGCTGCTCCCAATGCTACACTCGTTTTTTCAGAAATTAGTCGACCTTATGGCCAGAAGAGACCATTGGAGCATCTAATCTGACCCCCTGCATATCACAGGCCTCCTGTATGACACAAGTGCTGTCGTGAAAGGGTCTCTGGAGAGGTTATGATTGGCTGATTAGAATTATGCTATCTCTAGATGTGTATCAATTTTTGTAGTTGATGTTATAAATATTGGTTCAATGCTGCCCATATTTCAAACTTGTGCTATGCTTCCGGGGAACACCCCCGGCCAGACAAGTTGGTGTTAGTTCTGCCTAGCCTGCTTGATGGCCCATTAAGGACCATCAGCTATACAATCGACCCATTGAGAGAAGGCAGATACGCCTTGTGCCTCAGCAAGGTGTGCAGGAACCTGACTATGGACAGAACTCTACGGTTTTTCTATGTCACATGCTGGATAAAGTATCCTTGGGACAAAGAAAGCGAAGACCGCATGGCAAGAGACTATAAAATGCTCATGCCTCGTCTCCATCTTGTCTTCAATCCTGCTTCATACCTCTGGAGGGACTTTGCTACAAACTGAAGCTCTCTAAAAAGGACTGATGATCCATCCCAGCTGTGGATGTACTCCAGAGTCTTGATTTAAACCTGCAGTTTATTCCATCACTACTACAAGCCTGAACCAAGAACTTTGCCATTACTATATGTGAAGGGTTCAAATCCCACGTGCAGTTTATATAACAACCTGGTCTATGGATTGTGCCAGCTCTTTTCCAGACCCAAAGTCCAGAGTATGGTCAAGGGACCAGAGGCCTAACACATCGTGATCAGCTAAGAGAAAGCTGGATAAACAGAAAGCCTTGCTTGCTAAGATAGGCCTGGTCAGCAAATTGCCAGGTGTTGGAGCTAAGAACTAAAGAATTGTGTCTTATTCAGAGTTGCAGATTGGGCAAAGAATCTCTTTTCGTATTGTGTTAGTCTCCTCTGTAGGGAGACGTTCTTCCCACAGATTCAACCTTGAGTTTATGAGAAGTTGGCACATATCAGTATAAGATATGGCATCCTTCCCCCTCCCTTCCCAGGAACCAATTCCTGCCTTAAGACACACAAAAAAATCTTTATTGCCATATACTTTCACTATTTCTTTGCTTTAATCCCTAGGAATGTACCTGTTGGACAATCAAAGGAGTTGTTCCATTCCTATGGACCCCAAATCAGAATTCAACATATATATTTTATACTACTAACATTTTATCAAAGTATTCATTAAATGTTAACTTGCTAACTTGAGACCATGGGCGGAGACATTATGTAACCTGTTAACCATTGGCTACTGTGCTATCTTGTCTTGCTGCAAAACCTACGCTTGGGTGCGGAACTGCCTACCCTGTCACTTTCCCCCGCCCATGGAAAATCTATATATTCTGTTGTAATCAATTGACTGACAGTGTCTCTGAGCCTAATAAGCAAGGTGACACTCCGCCAGAGCTGTGTGCAATAAACTCCTATGCTTGACCTCTACACGGTGCAATTTACGTCCTTAAGAGAACAAAGAAAGAGCTGGAGTCCAGGTGACCAGGTTTCCAGGGAAACAGAACAAAGGACAGAAGAGGGGAAAAGGGCCTGGCTGAGTTGGGCTGTTGGAAGCAAGAAGTCTGCTGGTTTGGGGACTCAAGGGGAGAGCGCAGGCTCTGAGTTCTGGGTCTGTCATAAATAGTTAGTTAAGGGTTAAGTTTCCACCTGTAAAGGGTTAACACATGGTACCTGGTGAACACCTGACCTGAGGACCAATCAGGGAAGATAATTTAAAATTCCTAGGAGGGAACTTTTTCTCTCTGTTTCGGTGTGCGTTGTTCTTAGCCGTTTGGAGTTACAAGGGTCCAGATGTTTAATCAAGTCTTCTGCAAGTTTCCATCTTTCTGAACTAATTTCTTCTAGTCAAGATAGCGAGTATTAGAAAGGTACTTTGTGTCCTCATCTAATAATCCTATGTTTGCAATTCTGTGTGTTTATTATTGATTATTCTTAATTCTGCCTGTATTGTTTGTACTGAGAAGGAGAGAGGATTCTCTCTAGAAATTAGTAAGGTTATACCCTATGAATGTCCAGCTTGGATTCATAGAGATTGTGTATTTTCTTGTTTTTCTTTTAATAAATTCTTTCTATAAAGATTTGATTAAATCCCTTCTACTGTGGATACAGGGGGAGGGGGCTAAGAAACTCTCTCTCGGTGGTGAGACAAGTTATCTCCGGGCAGAGAAGGGAGGGAGGAGACGGCGAGGTTTCTCCCTCTGTGACTTGATCTGTGTTTCCCCAGGGAACGTCTTTGGAAAGAGGAGGGGGGAAAACAGGGGTGTCCCGACCCACGTAAATTGACCGGGTGGTGGCAGCAAAAAGGAGACCTACCCTAGGATTTTAGGGTGGGGGGATACATGCTGGTCCTCAACTTGAAACCCCCCAGTTTCAAGTGAGGGTGAGACCATGACAGGGTCTCATGAAGATGGACTTTGCTGAATCTTCCTGCTTCCTGTGCTAACACAGAACTTTCCCAGGCTGGATTCCAGACCACTAATAACCCTTCTGCTTTACAGCGCTGGCTGAGAGTCACTGGGGATTGTGGAAGTTGAGGGTGCAGGACTCCTTTGCGGGGTGGGGGCGTGTGAGGCTTTCCCAGGTGTCCTGCTAAGGTGACTCACTACAGAAAGCTCCTGGCATGGAACAAGGGTGCTGAAAGGTCCAAGGTCAGTTCCAGGAGGTGCTGAAGGCAAGGAGGTTTCCCCCAGTGACAACGTCCCCTGGGCGGTGTCACACTGATGAGGGCTCTGCCTGGGTTTGGTTCAGAGCTGTTCCAGAGCACTGAGCCTGTGTCAGCCCCCCAGCATGTGACCTGCAGGCTCCACTCTGGCAAAGCTCCCTGTCCCTGGGCTTTGGCATCACTAGCCCCTGCTTAGTGACTAGGGGTCAGTTTAGGGGAGTGATTCCCAAAATGTGGGGCATGCCTCCTAGGGGGGCACAGAGGAATGTTCATGGAGGCACCTCGGGGCCCGAGCCAGCCCCCATGGAGGGCAAGGAGGGAGCAGCACTCAGCCCCACTCTGCCCCAGCTCTTCCCCAACCCCATCCTCAGCCTGAGCCTGAGCCCCTGGCCCAGCCGCGACCCCCTTACCTGTGTCTGCACCCCTCCCCCAGCAAGCCACAGCCCCACTCCCAGCCCTGGTTCTCAACCGCAGCTTCCGGGGGGCCTTAGGCATGGATAAGAGGGCACAGTGTGAAATGTTTGGGGACCACTGGTTTAGGGTAATGTCCTCAATTGCTTCTATGCAGTCCAATAAAAGCTATTCCTCACCCACCCACCTCTCCACCAGGACAGACTAGGTATGTTCTGCTGCCCTTCACTCATGCAGGAAGGATAATAACATTTAATTCCACTCAATCCTAAAGTGATTTGTAACCCGTCACCAGCCAAAACTGGTCATTTTGGGAAAGTGGCCCCATCATGCTGCATAGCTAGGCAGAGTAGGTGTGTCTGTGCAAACACGGTCTGTTCCTGAAGTCTTTCCCCCTGCTCCTCACTAGATTTGGGGGGGGAGGGAGAGCTCATTCAGCCCCTGCTTCCACTTAGTGTTTAAAAACTCCTTATTGGCCCTATCTTTGCTGACCTTAGTTTTCTCCTCCTGTTCATTTCCTAACAGTTCAGATGAGGTGGCTGAGTGGTTAAGGTGATGAACTGCTAATTTGTTGTTCTATGTCTGCATGAGTTCTAATCCCCTTTGCAGGGAGTGCTTTTAGTCTTCACTACCCCTTGATAGATAGCCATCTCCCCCTTTGGTACAATGACAGACCCAACAATGTTGCTTCTTGCAAACAAAAACCTTCTCAGAAACTCAGAAACCCCTTGCTTTCAATTAAATGTCTAAATCCCAGATTTCTTAAAAAAAAAAAGAATTCTCTAGTCCTGTATTTCTTAGTATTTATCTCAAAAGGTAACACCCGCATCATCTCCCCCAAACACCATGGGACCTTCCCAAATAATTAAAATTATTCACACTGAAGTCTGGGTTCAGAAACCCTTGTCCCTTTTGGGATCTCAGAGGTTGGGCTCAAGCTCATATGTCTGCACTGTAATTTTATAGTCTTGCAGCCCCAGCCCCATAACCCTGAGTCAGCTGACCTGGGCTTTGAGACAGGTACCCTGGGTGTTTTAATCACAGTGTAGACATTAGGCTACGTCTCCAGTGCAATGAAACACTCACGGCTGGCCCGTGTCATATTAATCAGGATTCTGGAGCTTGGTCTGGAATAAAGTTGCAGTGTCCATGTCTGGGCTCAGGCTCAGTCCCCTGCTCTAGGAGCCCAGAAGGGTGGGAGGGAGTTTAGCAAGTGGAAATGGTAAAAACGCAGAGAAGTTTTACCCTGGACTCAATGGCATTTCTCCATTGGTCTGTCTGTTTTGGGACAGGGACAATAACACGTCCTGCTGCTTTTGTTATTTCAAAGGACGGTTTAGGATTTTCATTCTCAGACACTGGGCACAAAGTAGGTCTCAACACTCAGCATAAACTAAATGAGCTGCCCACAGATTCTGGCAGCCACAAAGAAGCATTTGGTGCGAGAGCTCAGACCTGACCCTGTCCCAGTGGGAGGGGATCATCATTGAGGGGAGTGGACCACTGACCTACCAGCTCCTAACTCCCAAATTTTCAGTTACTCTATTATCAGTGCCTGTGAATGTTATTTAAAACAGCCACACTGGGCCCGGAGAAATAGTCCATCTAGCTCTGAATCTTGTTTTCTGATAGTAGCCAATGCCAGGTGCCCCAAAAGCCACTCCCCAAGGCACCACTGGGAGTTGAACCCAGGAACTTCTGTTTACTAAACAACTGCTTTAAACAGCTAAGCGATGGTGCCTGCTATTAGTTAAGGCATCATTTCTGCCCACACCTGACTGTCTGCCAATCCCCACTGGGCTCTGACAAGCTTTGCTCGTGTTTGGATTCTGTAAAGCAGAGGAGAAGTTTTACTCCTAAGGTGTGTGTGTGATTCTTTGCACAGGTCTATGCTGCAAAATTAGATCGGTGTAACTACATTATTCAGGCAAAGCAAAGCAAAGCAGTTCTATCAACCTAACCCCGGTGTAGATAGCGCTGTGTCAACTGGAGGGCTTCTCCCATCTACATAGCTCGGGGAGGGGCTTGGTTAGTGAAGACCCAGAGAACAGGTGGCCCATGAGTCTTGCATTATTGTTGCCTGCTGGGGCCCATGTGACGGTGTAGGTGTACACTGACCATAGCTGGTCTGTGGGAGGTGGGGCCACTCACTGTGCTCCTTTCCTCATTAGTATAGTGGTGGGTATCCCTGCCTGTCATGCAGGAGACGAGGGTTCAATTCCCTGACAAGGAGGATGACCCCTTTCAAAGGGGGGACAAAGAAATCCCTGGCGTGCCCACCATATGCCTTGTGTTCTCCTTCTATGGACATGCTCACTCTAGCCAAAGCTTCCCCCCACAGGCCTGCCTGCATGTGGGGGCACATTTCAGAGCAGCAAAGGGAAATAGGCTGGCCAGGGGCATGAGGAGAATAGCCCAGACAAACAAGGAGGGACTTGGTCCAGGGGTGGAGCAAGACAGAAAAAGGGATTGGCTTCCTGTCTTTTTTCCTTTGCTCAGCATTTTACCTGTGACTGTAATGGGCAGACTTGAGAAAGACCTGTGGCCACCGGCGAGGTAGGTGGCCGCCCCGAGAGCGCAGAGCTGAGCATTTTCCACCAAGCTGCTGCCTGCACCCCCAGCACCTGGCCGTGATCGTATAGTGGTTAGTACTCTGCGCCGTGGCTGCAGCAACCTTGGTTTGAATCTGGGTCACGGCATTGCTTTTTGGTGGGGAGGGGCTATCCTGCAGCACGCCTTGTGACTCAGTCTGATGGTGTCCATCTGCAAAGAGTTTGGAATGTCCGTCCAGTGCGCGTTGAAGGGAAGGATCTGCGTGCCTGGGAAGCTGCATCTCTCCAGAGGCGCTTGAGAAGCCAAAGGGGCCGTGGGTGAGTTTGGGATGAGGTGAGTGTGAAGTGTGGAAAGGGGATGGTGGCAAGAGGAGGTTTTGAGAGGAAAAAAGGTGCTGCTGAGATGGTAGGTGAGGGCAAGGTCCCAGGGGGGTGTTGTGTGAGGAGATGTGTAGGCCCGGAAAGGCGTCCTGCTGGGCAAGGGCAGGTGAGGAGGGCCAGGGCTTTTCCCAGGGCTGTTGCTGCGGCCAAAGCCTTTGGGAAGCAGAAGAGAGCCAGGGGTTGTGATGTTATTGATATAAATTGGGACCATATAGAACATGGGTTGCAACCAAGGTCCTGTAGTGGCACCAAATCTTAGATAAAGGGGGTCATATGAGGTGTCTAAGACCAGATTATGGGTTGCTGGTTAATATTATGCTGTCTGTATCATTTTTAGTTGAAGTTATGAATGTTGGCTCTATGCTGTCTGTATTTCAAGTTGGTGCTGTGCTTCTGGGGAAAGCATCCCAGACAAGCTGGTGTTAGCTCTGCTTAGCCTGCTTGATGGCTCATTAAGGACCATCAGCTACACAATTGACCCATGGAGAGAAGGCAGACACGCCTTGTGACTCAACAAGGTATGCAGAGACTTGTCCATGTGACTGCAGACTCCATTTTGCTGTAATGTTTCACAGTAAGGACAAAGAGATTCTTACACCTGGAAAAGCCTATATAAGGCTGGTGCCGCATCTCCGTCTTGTCTTCAATCCTGCTTCTTACCTCTGGAGGGACTTTGCTACAAACTGAAGCTCTACACAAGAGACTGAGGACCCATCCCACTGGGGGATGTTCCAGAGACTTGATTTGAACCTGCCGTTTATGCCATCACTGCTGCAAGCCTGAACTATGAACTTTGCCATTACTATATGTAATTGATTCCATTTAACCAATTCTACCTCTCATCTCTACCTTTTTCCCTTTATAAATAAACCTTTAGATTTTAGATTGTAAAGGATTGGGAACAGCGTGATTTGTGGGTAAGATCTGATGTGTATATTGACCTGGGTCTGGGGCTTGGTCCTTTGGGATCGAGAGACCCTTTTTCTTTTATTGGGGTGTTGATTTTCATAATCATTCATCCCCAGGATGAGTGCACTGGTTGTGATACTGGGAGACTGGAGTGTCTAAGGAAATTGCTTGTGTGACTTGTGGTTAGCCAGTGGGGTGAGACCGAAGTGCCTTTTGTCTGGCTGGTTTGGTTTGCCTTAGAGGTGGAAAAACCCCAGCCTAGGGCTGTGACTGCCCTGTTTAAGCAAATGGTCCTGATTTGGCACTCTCAGTTGGGTCCCACCAGAACCTCATCGTCACAGTGGCGTAGTCGTGCTTGGATCCACAGAACCAGGTCAATTAAGCTTTGTGTCAGAACCCCACGCTATCCAAATTTGAGATTTGGGATTGAGAGTTTGGTTGGTTAAAGATCAGTGACCATGAGACAGAAAGCATCAGGAAAAGCAAGGAAACTGCAAGCCTTGAGAGACAGCCTGCATTTTGATTATGAGCAAGAACTGGCAGAAATTCGAATGGAGAAAGAGGCTGCTGAGGGAAAGAAAGAAGTTGCTAAGAGAGAAGAAAAAGCTCGTGAGAGGCATCTGGAGCTGCTGGCTGCTGAGGAGAAAACTCGACAGATGCAACAGGAGACAGCTAAACTCCAACTCCAAGTCAAAAAAAGCAATGGAAGAACAGCAGAGACTGTATCCTCTTGAAAGTCCAGTTTGTAACAATGTTGGTATGTTGTATAACTCTGAGCAGTTGTCTGGGAGTAACCAAATGTACCCCAACAATGCCACCTTTTATGTCAATGCTGTTACTGTGTGTTCAGTAGACGGTGGCCCCTTAAATTGTGCCAGTGCTATGTATGGGAGTGGTAATGGAAAATTCATAAAGAGTGTAAAAGTCAATGGTAAAAGCTGTTTAGGGCAAATTATGGCTTCTAACATCACTCTTGTTAAAGCAGATCTGGTCAAAGAGAGAGATTATTTACCAAATTAGAGTTTGAATGGTTGTGATCCTCTGTGAGTTTACGGTCCGTGTGCCTTTAGCCAGAATCCACCTTGAGTGGAATGGGGCTCAGCATGAAGTGATAGCTGGCGTCAGGAAGTTATTGCCTAAAGATCTTTTAATTGGGGAAAATGTTAAAGCTTTGTTCAGTCCAGGTAGCCAGTCACAGGAAAGGAATGATCTTAAACCTGTGTCTATTGTGAGCAATGATTTGCCTGAGGTGGGTTGCTCCAAAGGTGCAAAGGGCAATCCAAAGGGCAGAGGAGACCAAGCCACAAGGCTTCAAAGGGTGACTGGCCAAGGTCCGCTAGCTGTCCCCTGCTGATGCTAAGGCTTTTTCCCAGCTCATTTCATAGAATCATAGAATCTCAGGGTTGGAAGGGACCTCAGGAGGTCATCTAGTCCAACCCCCTGCTCAAAGCAGGACCAAACCCAACTAAATCATCCCAGCCAGGGCTTTGTCAAGCCTGACCTTAAAAACCTCTAAGGAAGGAGATTCCATCACCTCCCTAGGTAACCCATTCCAGTGCTTCACCACCCTCCTAGTGAAAAAGATTTTCCTAATGTCCAACCTAAACCTCTCCCTCGGCAACTTGAGACCATTACTCCTTGTTCTGTCATCTTCTACCACTGAGAACAGTCTAGATCCATCCTCCTTGGAACCCCCTTTCAGGTAGCTGAAAGCAGCTATCAAATCCCCCCTCATTCTTCTCTTCTGCAGGCTAAACAATCCCAGTTCCCTCAGCCTCTCCTCATAAGTCATGTGCTCCAGCCCCCTAATCATTTTTGTTGCCCTCCGCTGGACTCTCTCCAATTTATCCACATCCTTCTTGTAGTGTGGGGCCCAAAACTGGACACAGTACTCCAGAGGAGGCCTCACCAGTGCTGAATAGAGGGGAATGATCACAACCCTCGATCTGCTGGAAATGCCCCTACTTATACAACCCAAAATGCCATTAGCCTTCTTGGCAACAAGGGCACACTGTTGACTCATATTCAGCTTTTCGTCCACCATAACCCCTAGGTCCTTTTCTGCAGAACTGCTGCCCAGCCATTCGGTCCCTAGTCTGTAGCAGGGGTTTCACCACCCTCTATCCTGCAGGGGTTGAGTTTATCGCAGGTGTTACCCAAAATTGGGCCAGCTAGTAAGCGTAGGGAGGACTAATGAGCCACCAGAGTTTGGCAGAAAGTATCACGTTTATTATACTGACAGCTATGCTCAAAAGAAGAAGGGGGTGTGTGTGTCACACTCACACTTGCATACTCATGCTCCCAGGACAGACACAGCACTGGAGATGTCAGGATTCTGCAAGGTAAGTGCCCCACAGAGCAGCTATGGACGGTGCGATGAAGGTAAGTCTCCCTGAGGCACAATGAAATACAATGCAGAGAACCACTGGCCAGGCAGTCCGGGCAAAGGGCATTCACTGGAGGTACAAGCTTGTGAGTGCTCTCCTGAGCACAGGGCCCCTTCTCCTTTTAAGGGCCTGCACCTAATGGCCTGTGACTAGAGATGACTTGGCTGCATTTGGTTGGTCACACCCCACCTTGGGCAGTGTCCATGCTCTGGGGGTGTGAGTTCTGCCTAATTAGAGTCCCAGACACCTTGTCTACCTGGGAGCTCTTCTGCTCTTCAACCAGCCCCTTCATCCCACCAGCATTCCAGGAGGAGCGGGAGGGGGAAAGCCGCTTCACAGGCATTCAGAGACAGAGAGGAGACAAAAGTGGGAGCAGGGGAAGTATAACAGACCTTCTGAGCATAGAAATCACTGCTGCTCCTACAACAGCAGGAATAGGCCAGTAGGAGCTGGGAAAATTAAGCCATTGTGTTTCTGTCTGGTTTTGAACCAGGGACTTTTTGTATGTTAGGCGAATGTGATAATCACTACACTACAGAAACTCTGTCACAAGGCTTTCCCCCTCCCTTCATAAGACCATAAGAATGGCCATACTGGGTCAGACCAAAGGTCCATCCAACCCTGCATCCTATCTGCCAACAGTGGCCAATGCCAGGTGCCCCAGAGGGACTGAACAGGTAATGATCAAGTGATTTCTCTCCTATCATCCATCTCCACCCTCTGACAAACACAGGCTAGGGACACCATTCCTTACCCATTCTGGCTAATAGCCATTCATGGACTTAACCTCCATTCATTTATCTGCAAAAAGAGAGAGGAGTACTTGTGGCACCTTAGAGACTAACACATTTATTTGAGCATAAGCTTTCCCGGGCTAAAACCCATTTTATCGGATGCATGCAGTGGAAAATACAGCAGGAAGATACATATGTATATATATATATATATATATATATATACACAGAGAACACGAAAAAATGCGTGTTGCCATACACACTATAATGAGAGTGGGCAGTTAAGGTGAGCTATTATCAGCAGGAGAAAAAAACCTTTTGTAGTGATAATCAGGACGGCCCATTTCCAACAGTTGACAGGAAGATGTGAGTAACAGTAGGGGGACAAATAAACATGGGGAAATAGTTTGACTTTGTGTAATGACCCATCCATTCCCAGTCTTTATTCAAGCCTAATTTAATGGTGTCCTCTCTGAAATTAATTCCACATCAGCAGTCTCTCATGAGAGTCTGTTTTTGAAGGTTATTTGTTGTAATATTGCGACTGTTAGGTCTGTAAATGCGTGACCAGGAGATTGAAATGTTCTCTGACTGGTTTTTGAATGTTATAATTCTTGACATGTGATTTGTGTCCATTTATTATTTTACGTGGAGACTGTCTGGTTTGGCCAATGTACATGGCAAAGGGGCATTGCTGGCACATGATGGCATATATCACATTGGTAGATGTGCAGGTGAACGAGCCTCTGATAGTGTGGCTGAAGTGATTAGGTCCTATGATGGTGTCCCCTGAATAGATATGTGGACAGAGCTGTCAATGGGCTTTATTGCAAGGATAGGTTCCTGGGTTAGTGTTTTTGATGTGTGGTTGCCGGTAAGTATTTGCTTCAGGTTGGGGGCTGTCTGTAAGCAAGGACTGGCCTGTCTCCCAAGATCTGTGAGAGTGAGGGATCGTCCTTCAGGATAGGTTGTAGATCCTTGATGATGCCCTGGAGAGGTTTTAGTTGGAGGCTGAAGGTGACGGCTAGTAGTGTTCTGTTACTCTCTTTGTTGGGCCTGTCCTGTAGTAGGTGACTTCTGGGTACTCTTCTGGCTCTGTCAATCTGTTTCTTCACTTCAGCTGGTGGGTACTGTAGTTGTAAGAACGCTTGATAGAGATCTTGTAGGTGTTTGTCTCTCTGAGGGTTTGGAGCATATATGATTGTATCTTAGAGCTTGGCTGTAGACAATGGATTGTGTGATGTGGTCTGGGTGAAAGCTGGAGACATGTAGGTAAGTATAATGGTCAGTAGGTTTCCAGTATAGGGTGGTGTTTATGTGACCATCGCTTATTAGCACAGTCATGTCCAGGAAGTGGATCTCTTGTGTGGACTGGTCCAGGCTGAGGTTGATGGTGGGATGGAAATTGTTGAAATCATGGTGGAATTCCTCAAGGGTTTTCTTTTCCTTGGGTCCAGATGATGAAGATGTCATCAGTGTAGCGCAAGTAGAGTAGGGGCATTAGGAAATGAGAGCTGAGGAAGCGTTGTTCTAAGTCAGCCATAGAAATGTTGGCATACTGTGGGACCATGCGGGTACCCATAGCAGTGCTGCTGACTTGAAGGTATACATTGTCCTCAAATCTGAAATAATAATGGGTGAGGACAAAGTCACAAATTTCAGCCACCAGGTTTGCCATGACATTATCGGGGATACTGTTCCTGATGGCTTGTAGCCATCTTTGTGTGGAACGTTGATGTAGAGGGCTTCTACCTCCATAGTGGCCAGGATGGTGTTTTCTTCAAGATCACCAATGGATTGTAGTTTCCTCAGGAAGTCAGTGGTGTCTCAAAGGTAGCTAGGAATGCTGGTAGCGTAGGGCCTGAGGCGGGAGTCTACACAGCCAGACAATCCTGCTGTCAGGGTGCCAATGCCTGAGATGATGGCGCAACCAGGATTTCCAAGTTCATGGATCTTGGATAGCAGATAGAATACCCCTGCTGCTTTTTTGGCCTGCTGCTTCTCTGTCCGGGATGTTTTTGTCAGCCCTGGCACACAAAAAGGACATCACTACGAGCGCCCACAAAGGCAAGATGAATTTTTGTCTGCCTTGCTCAGCTTGACTTGCTTCCTCACCCCATTCCTGCCTTAGATCCAGGGTCACCTGGTGGCTGATGATGGTCCATTGTCTCAAGCGGTGCCAGAGCCTGACACAGTGCCCCGGGCAGCCTTTGCTCTGCACATGCCGGCCGTGCACATTTGCAAATACTTTAAAGCTCCTGTCAGTAAGTTCTGGGGATAGTTGCTCAGCTTCAGCGGAAACTCCCTAAAATTGGCCTGTCTCACCCAGTGGTACATTGACTTCTGTTCAGACTGAGCCAAAGGGCTGTGGTGGGAGGGGGCTTGCTGTTGTGGCCGCCGCTGCTGTGAGGGTGTCCACTGTTGCAGATGAAGCCATCCTGCAAGAACCTTCCACCTAGCCACCCACTGAAAATCCTGTAGGCTGTAAGGTGGGAGTAGAAGAACACACGGGGGGGGCTTCCTAATCTCCTCCCACTTCCGCCACTATCGGTCATTTCATACCCGGTGTTTCACCCAGTGGGGTAAAAAACATATGGCCATATCAGAAGAGTCTGTTGCCTTCTTTATGGTTACCCCACCATTCCCCTCGGGCCTGACCTGCCGTCCAGCTCAGCCACCCACTGAAAATTGAAAAACAAAAAAGTAGAGCCGTAAAAGGCTTCGAAGCCCACCAGGCCCAACCACCATTTCTAATAGAGCAGAAAAGCCACACTTCTCCTGACTAGGTAGGGACAGCCTATTGCCCCACAAGAAGTGGAAGGTCATCATGTTCAATCTCAGCAGCACTCGTGGAGCAGGGGGAAATACATGGCTGAGGAAATTCCCCACAGATGGGTCTTGAGCATCACAACCTTGTAGGTAATGACAAGGTCCACTTACGCCACTGGCTGAACCATTCCTCACAGACCAGCAACCATTTCTCCCAGTTCGCTTTCCCCACCTCATCCCCAACCAAATGCTAGAAGGCCCAGCCATCAACCTGCCCACTCTAGCAGCCTTCCTCTTCCACCCTGACTGATGGGGGGGGGGGTACTGAGCCTCCCTCCCTTTTGCCCTTCAGCATCCCTGGGGAACACCAACGCCGCCCAAGTGACTTTGGGCCAGTAGGTCAACCAACAGGGCTGCCTCCTAGGCCAGGCTGCAGCCCAGCTTCAGGACTCAGAGGAAATGGAGCTCGCATCCCTCCCTACAGGACTCCAGGCACGGCCAGGCTTCTGGATCAAACCTCTCCTCTTGTGCTCAAGTCACAACAGCTAGCAGGCAAAAGACAGGCTTTCATGGCATTGGAGAAAGCTAGATAGAGCCTTGGAAGACCCAGCAGGGTTAGGTGGCACAGGAACTGTCCTCAGATCCCACTGAGACTTCAACTTAGATTGCAAGATTCAAAGCCCTGAGTGCTGCTCTTACACCATGGGACCAATAGGGAACCCCCAGATTTCTGCTGACCTCTGGTGTGGATGACCTGTGGGGGCAGCCCTGCCTTTGCTCACCAAGTTGTCATGCAGCAGTTTGCTGCAGCTCCCAGAGTCCTTTCTTAATCCAGACTGAGAGGCCAGTGGGCATGTGAGGATGTTGCCCTTCAGTCCCAAGCAGTACATGGCCCTTCCTAGTGAAAAGCCAAGTCCTGGGGGAAAAAAAAGTGATGTCAGATAACATCCTGGAGAGATGCCTTCTTCCATTTCAAGGGGAACAGCTACCTCTTCACCTGATGAGGGATGTGAACCCTGGACCCTCAGATTAAAAGCCTGATGCTCTAACAACTGAGCTAGGCAGGCTCACATATAAAAGAAGCAAATTTAGTGCACAAGAGAAACTAGTCATGAAAATGAAGGCAGGAAACAATACAGAAAACCCGCTGCTCTCGCTCTCTTAGCAGTCCTAGCCTCGGCCTGCTCCTCCATCCAGCGCCCTGAGGCCTTATTCTTTTTTTAGTTAAATATCAAATCCAGGAGAAAACACAGTGATACAAAGCAAAACGAAATCACAAACAGAAATGTCATTGGAAATATAGAAATAAAAAAGGAAAATGCAATTCCCATCACTTTATCGTGTCTGGGCCATTCCTGTATCGAGAGCACCCGCGAAGGTCCCTGTGTGCGTATGAGAAACCTGGAGGAACTCATACCACAGCCTGAACATGAAACTCAACTGCTCCCAGGTCCCGCAGTAAAACCCTTTCCCTACTGTGACTTTGCACTCCATAGGATTTTATGAAAATATGCTAATGAATGTGAATATAAAGTGACTGGACTATGCTTCATGCAAAAGGTCTCTTGTAAGGTATCATTACAAAGCTTATAATCTACTGTGTGTGTTCATCCTATTTGTATGAACCGATCATTCCTGTATCTGAAACTAGAAATATGAACTATAACTCTGAGGTCCTGCTGTAATGATGCAAAGTGTGGGCCATTAATAGTGGTTTGGACTCTTGATGGCTCCCATTAACCAGGACAATTGACTGGAGATGGCTCTGTCCTGCGCCATCTGTGAGTCGGGCCAGGAAGAATGAAGGCTTGAGGTTCTCACAGGACATGACCATGTCACCTGGTACAGGAATCCATCTTAAACCTGGGGCTCTTCCCCAGGAGAGAGAAAAGATTCCTGCCTTGTACCAAAGTTATATAAGGCAGTAGAACAGAAGAAAGGTGGCTGCACTCATGAGAAATCCCCTAGCTACCACCTGAGCTGGAACAAGGACTATGCCAGGTGAAAAGATTGGGCCCAGACTAGAAATAAGTCTAGACTGCAAAAGAAGCTTATTGGAAGATCTCTGAGGGTGAGGTTTGATCTGTATTTAGTTTCATACTGTATTAGGCTTAGACTTGCATGTTTTTGTTTTATTTTGCTCTAGAAGAATACAAGCTCCATAGAGAAGGAAAAGTTAATGCCATAGAAAAGTCTCTCTGTGTGTGTATGTGTGTGTGTGTGAGAGATGGGTGGGAGGGTGTTTAGAAACCACTCTCCTCTAGTTTCTTTTCTCTGATTTCCTATAGAAAATCTGAAGCAGCGAGCAAAAGTCATTGCCTTCTCTGAGGCTTGAACGCAAAACATTCAGATTATAAGACTGACACGGTGCCAACTGCGTTAAGAAGGTTTGGAAAAGCTTTCGGCTCAGTGTATATAGGACCCTTCTACAGCAGTGACTGGGGCAGGGAAGAAGCCAGGGGTTTGCTGGAACAAACGGGGAGCTCTGCTGCCCACAGACCTGTCCAGGAAGCTTTCTCAGCAGCAAAGAAATCAATTTGCCCTGCCAGTGAACAATCTACTGGAACTAATGGCAGCACAGGGGAGATGTTTCTAAAGTATGCACCCACCTCTACATTTTGGAACTTACTCT
>SCPV02080067.1:0-11303 GCA_004028625.2 Cuora amboinensis
CCCCCTGGCACATTAGAAAGTTTGTATCTCTGACTCTAGGTACTTCAGGCTGTGAGCTGATAACAGGCCCAAACCCCACTTGGGTTGTTAAAATAGTGTAGGAACATTTATTTCATTATTGGTGGAGAATATAGATGTTTTCCCTCAGAAGAACAAAGCAGCCACATCTCTTAAAAGAGAGAATGAGCAAAGGCCTGATAACAAAACCATCTTCTGAAGCTGATAAACTTGACATTTATCACCTTGCCAGTAAACTACTTTGTTGAGGAAGATTATTGAGAGGGTTGTGTGGAGGCATCACTGGCTATATCTAGAGGCCTCAGATTTACTTGACCCATCCCTTTCAATGCAGCACTGGGCATTGGCGTGGCACAGAGACTGGGCTGGTCCCTTTGGTGGATAGTAGACAGAGGTCACATACGTACAGCCTACATTTGCAATATGGCAAACTGCAGCTGCATCTGCCTATCTCAAATTTAAAGGGATAGCTAGCAGGAAAACAAGAGGGGAAAAGTTTCTAAGGAAGGTGAGACCAATGTGAACAGGGAATTGCAGATGCAATAGTTCCAAAGGGAAGAAACTGAAATCCTAACTTGGGGCTGGGGGAGGGAGGGACAAGGGATCTAGGTAAAACCTATCCTAAGATTTTCGAAATCAAAGATTTGCAAAAGTTATGTTCATATATTTTCCTTTGATATTCTGATTCTAAAATAAAACTTGGTTTAGGCCATTCGCTGTTTTTATTGCTTTAACGTTTACCACCATTGTATCAGAACACACTTGACCTTGAAGTATTGTTAACACATTGCTGGACTTGAAAAGGCCTAGATGAAGTCATACTTCAGGCACTTTATTCTTTAGTCTCTGAGAGGACCTAGAATATAGTAATGTGCTATGATTCATTGCCTCAATGGCTCTCTTATGGGGGGTAACACAAGATTCTAGTCTGTCATTTTTTTTTGCATTGTGCATGGGAGGCCATAATGAGAGAATGAAACAGTGTGGGCTGCAGTGCCACCAGGAAGCTGTTCTATGATTCATCAGATCCAAATGGATGGGTCATTCAGCATTCCCAGTGTCTGGCCAAAGAGGAGATGTCTGCCCCTTCATATGTATAACCAAGAGTTATAACTAAAAATGTCCATAGTCTAGGGGCCCTGTTAGATCTTTGTCTGTTTCAGGATGCGCAGACAATATTGGTGTCCAAGAGTACTTCATTCCACCTTTTGTTAACAAAGAGGCTCTCAATTTTTCTGTTAGAATGCAGAATGTGAGGTTCCGTAGCAATAATTTACACCTGGAGCACATTACAATTGTGCTCCATAAACTGCACTGGCTCCCAATTTGTTTCCATTTGCAACTGAAAGTGTTGATTTGGATTTATAAAGACATGTATAGCCTGTATCCTGTGCATCTCAGAGACCAACTCATGGTGCTTCAAATTCATAAATGTGATGAGCTGGGACACTTGAGCTAACAGTCCCTGGCTAAAATTAGAACCATGCACTAGATATATCAAACTTTTTGTGCAGTGTTCACAAGAGTATATCAAAGAATGACCATTTCCTTCCCACAGCGAGCTCTTTATTCAGTTCTTAGTCATTAAGCACAGTATATAAACTGAGTAAGGACTTCAGGATCTGACCAAGAGTGAAGAAGACAAGTAATCTCACTCGTAGCTTACATGTGTCAAGCGCGAAAAGAACATCAGTTTTGTCTTCATTTTCATTAAGAGCATATATATATATAGTTTGAAACAGTACTTCAGTGAAAAATAAGACCCAGTCTGAACTTCAATCCAAATATTTACCCAAACCTGAACCATCTTTAGATGTGGATAAATTAAATACCCCCTTTTGCTCCCCAACAGGCCTCCTTTTGCCTTTTGCCTTTGCCGAAACTCATCACATTTTCTTTGCAGGTGTAGCAATCGCTGCTGGTGCTCTCTTCAAATCTTGTAAGTTCCACAGGGTAAAAGATATGGTGCTCTCTTAAAGTGAGACATGCTATAAGGCTGGCTAACAAACATGTGACTAAAGCGACACCCTAATAAGAGTTTGCACACTCCAGTATAGAGGGGTATTAGAAGAAGGTATTAGAATTTATATTTCAAGGTGGAATGAGATTGGTATAAGAATACAATGAAATTTGTCTTAAGCAACCACTCAAGGGACCAAGCAAGTTTCTTACCAGTCTGTCTTGTAATGGATTACAAAGAATTTGAAGAAAATATTTTATTCTAGTGTGTTACCTGTGCATTTCTTGATATTGCTGTTTCTTTTTCCATGTGATCCTAACTTGCATCCAAAATTCTCCTCCCAAAATTCTGCAAACCACACATTTCTTCGATTATTAGCAAGGGTACGGCTCCGAAAATATCTATCGAATCCTAAAAATAATTTTTAAAAAACCATAAAAATATGACACAGGATGCAGAAGAATATATTTATAAGTTTTTGGTGGATTTGTTTGGATTGCATGAAAAGAATGCAATGCATGTCTGCATTGCATAGTCATATAAATGACCTGAATACAGATTTTTTAAAAGAATGAAGTGGTATTTGGGAAATAAAAATAACTACATTTGCTATTAATATTTGTTTTAGAAAAAATGTTCTTGAAACTCCTATAGCAATTATTTGATGAAACCAAATCGATAATGCTGCTGTGAAATACTATAGCTGAAGAAAATGCAATGCAGGTGGTCAATAAACTCTCCAATTCAACATCAATATACGGTAACGGCCCAATCTTGCAATGTGCCAAGTGCCCTCAATTCCCATGGAGGTCTGCATTGCATTCAATACCCCATGAAGTAAATGGGAGAGTCTCATCAACTAAATATAAGTGTGTCTTTTGTGTCATTACTATAAGTTCTTACCATCGATAGAAGCTCTTTTGGGCAGAATGGTGACTGCTCCTTCTGCAATCTCTTCCTGTTGGTAAACAGGTGAAATTTTTGACCCCCAACTATCTGAGCCAATCCAAAGAAAATGTCCAGTTTGATTAGTTTTTTTGGCTGCTTCTAATATTCGCCTGCAAATAAACAAACGACTAATTAGATACAACGCATTTACCAAGAAATGTTACTGACTAGAGTCCCCCTGCAGCATTGGTTCTGGCTATACATAAATAGCCTGTCTTTAACCAATTAGTCAATTGTTCTGACAGTCTAAAGCATATTTCTCAAAAGACACAGAGTTCAGCTCAAGCTACAGTACTGTAAATATTAATTTGCCTCATCCTTACTCTTAAACATATTATTCTGTCTATCATTCTTATTTGTTTTATCTCTTTCAGTCCTCAAGTTACAATATACAGCATCTTCATTCATAGTAACTAAGAAGTTTTGGGGTCTCAGTGGAGCAGTGGCATAGCATACCGCATAATGGTAACCTTACATTAGATTGAAATCTGAAATCTATTAGAAAATCAGACACCGGCTCCCAGAAAGGGACTTTCTGCAAAGAGGTGACTTCTTCAACATAAAAAATTAAGAAAACAAGCACCTAATATCATCCTCGTTTGCAAACATGATCACTGCTCGAGCATTAGGAGTTTCCAACAAGCGCTTGATGATCTTGTCAAATTCTCCCAGTCTTGGTTCACGGGGGATTTTTAGTGACTGAGCGATGCAAACGCCACCTGCATACACACACACACAAAAAAGCAAAACTAATTAATTGAGGTGAAACTCTGAACTGTTTATTAATACTTAACTTAATAAACCCATGGCAAAACTGACAAGGAAAACAAGATACCAGTTTGATTGGAGGAGACATTTCAGTAAAAAAAAACGATCATGTCCAGAGGGAGTGTCTAACCCTTCTAACCACTTGCAAAAATCAGCAATGATTACATGCAACTCAAAGCTTAAACATGATGACACCTAGTGCAAGATACCTATGTGTTTGTCATTCACTGTATCCAAAACTTTAAAGAACATATCAGGCCAGATCCTCAACTGGGGTAAATCGGCATAGCAGTGATTTACACCTCTTGAGAATCTGGCTCATCATTTTGTCACAGGATTACATTTAGCCTAGAAAAATACCTGGGGTTGACAGTTACCCTGCATTCAGAACTTCTTTTCCAGGGGTGGGTAAGCAGGACAATGATTAATAGTAAATATTGTGGTTAGAGGAATGAGATAGCAAACTTGTTATCCTTTCATACACTGAATTTTTCCAATTGCTATTACAGCATTTTTAATTAAGTTGTCAATCATTTAACCATCTGGGTTGTCAATGAAAAGTCTAATTTACTAATTGCTGAATAAACACAAACTTAGAGGCAATATTTATGTTTTTTTTCCCTGATAGAAGCAGGAATTGGAGCTAATTAGAACCTTTACATTTTAACTGTTCTGCAGGAAAGGATCCTTAAACTCAATGTTATCCAGTGGAATAAATCCTGCAGTTTTGGAAACTCTCTGCAGCACAGGTTTTAAGACACCATGGTTATATACATTTTGAGAATACTAGGCAAGAAATTCACTGAGAGCCTCTCTTATGGCACACTTAGTCAGGAAGGGCACCAAATCATTGTACCTCAGGGTTTTCAGCCCTTATATATTTGTTGGAGTTTTTTAAATATTATTTACCGTAATTACTTTTTCCTTAAGATCAGGCTCCCTAATAGCCTTCACTCCAGTCCTAGATCTTCTGAAATACCTCATTGTGAAGGTGATACAGCCCAGGAGCAACGGAAACTGAAGAAGTGCAAGATCCCAACAGTGACAGCTAAGGTTTTCTCATGTTAGAAAGTTTTAAAGAATATTTTTTAAACCTTAAAAATTGGTTATAACCTGGTGTTTTTGCTCAAATATAGGATCCAGATTTGTATTTGGACCACTTACCACTATACTATGCACAATCCCATTGACCTCAACTATTCTCCACTCAGGTAGATCACAGTGCAGGGTCAGGATTTAAGCAAATCACTAGCAGCTAACACAGTATCAAACAGTATGAAACTATCAATTGTCATGAATAAAAATGATGATTTTTTTAAAGTTCTTATGAAAATCAGTGGATTTGGTGAAGGACAAAAATGTCACCTTTTTCATCACTGGTCATGGACTTCTTTATGACAACAATCATAATCTCACCAGTTTGGTGAAAGAGAAAAGATGAAAGTAAAACATGGTGTTTTGCTATTTCACATTAAAACAAAAACACATTTTTGCATGTGAAAACACCTTCCATTTTGCTGAAAAAACAATGTTTGTGTTGGAAATAGGTTTGGGGGGTTGTTTTTGTTTTCCTTCTGTAAAGAGGGTAAAGATAGAATAAACTGTAAATTATTACATTTGTTTCCAGTGGAATGTTACCATTTTTGCTGGCAACGGTTTTTCATAGCTGTATTAATAACCAGGGTCTCCACAAAAGACTGCTATTTTGTCAGTAACAAGAAGAGAGAACAAATATTAGGTGATCCTAATATCTACCAGGTATTTATGATGATCCAATGGTGACATAGATGACAAGATGCTATGAAAATGTTTGGTCAATATTTCTAAAAATAAACTAACCTATTCTAACATACAATCAGAAAATAATCCCTCATTCTAAGCTATTTCTGAGTTAACAGATTTGCACACCTGACAATAAATGCTAAAAGAAATACTGAACAGATGTACTGTAAATGTTTGTCATTTAAGTAATACGAGTTCTCTGGTTTTAAAAAAGGCTTGAAAAACAACATTAAGCTCTCAACAGTAGCCAAAGTCATCCAGGCATGGGAATGAAAAATGACATAAAATAATAATAATTTGTTACCTCATAAATTTCTTGAGTATAATTTTGAACCCTTTCTACTCATGCAGTGGCTCTTAGGAAAAAAACATTCTCTCTACATGAAATGCAACCTCAAACATTACAAATGCATATATATTATATACTGCATATTGCCATCTACATGGAATGGATATCAAGGAATGAAAAATTACAGTAGCTGAAAAGTTATTTTCCTGGAGTCCAATGGTGTAGCAAAAACACCTTTTCATCATTATAGCATTAAATTCAGTCATGACTGCACTGTGCAACTTAACATCTCTGCACTGAAGGTCTATTAGGAACAAAACAAAATGCACTTCAGCCTTATTGTTACATTTGTAATGATTTCTGTAAGCTATCTTCTGACATATAAAACATTTTGTGTATATCCATATCTATTTATTACTTATACTATTGTGACAAACAAGTAATAGCATATCAATTTACAGTTAATGATCAAATCTCCACTTCCTAAAGCATAACAGAACAACATTAAGGTGACACCCAATTGTGTGTAGGTACTGCAGATTTGATCCTAAAATGCAAATATCTACACTTCCTTCATTCAAGTCCAAAACAACATTAGATCAGTGTAGTATTTTTATGTGTTTCTTATGTTTTGTTATGTTTTTAGCATCCTTTAATTATGAAAATTTGAAAATATCAATCTGTTAATGGACGTATTGCCAGACTCCTGGGGTGATTTCATTTAAGGCAGTCTGCACTGAGTGTCCACAAGTCCTACTGATGTCAAATGGAAGTTTACTTATTTGATTTCCTTAGACTTAGATAAGCACATGCTCAGAAAGCTAAAAGAATGCCTACTCAGGCCTGCATGTGCCCTAGACAAGAATTCAAACTGCAATCATTAAAATGCACAAGTCTCTTAGTTTTTCCTAACCAACAGCTGCCAGACAGAAACTAGACTCTGAAATTGAGTTGCAGGTGCTCACCCCCTTTAAGATCAGATTCTAAACTGGTTTCTGCTATTGTTGAGGAAAAAAATGAAGGAGTAAATTATCTAACTAGCACAAGGAGTCATTTCAGACATGCATATTTATGCCTCAATCCTGCACTGAGAACCGCACAAGGGAATCCAAGCAGAGCCCCAGTGAAGTCAGTGGAACCACCCTAGAGGTTCTCAGTTCAGGACTCATAACTTAATAAAGAAATGCCAAACTACAGTCTGTGAGAACTATCAGTATGGTCAGTGAAAGATAATAGCTCTTATGAGCATGTGAGCAACTTGGTCACTTACAAGCCCAGATCCATAACGCTAGTTAGGTACCTCTCTTCCATTAATTTCAGTTGAAGCCTAAATACCCTTGTGGATCTGGGCCTTCCTCTCCTATTTGCTAATGTCAGGGACTTTAATCCCGACAGCGAAATTCGTTGTCTGATCACAGAGAGACGGGCAACACCAGCAAGGTCCGATCAAAAGCTCTTTATTGACAAGTGCACGCATCAATAGAGAGCAGCTCGCCTCCAGTGAAAACCAGCCACTCTTTACAACTGAGGGCTGGTCTACACTACGCGTTTAAACCGGTTTTAGGAGCATAAAACCGATTTAACGCTGCACCCGTCCACACCAAGAGGCCCTTTATATCGATATAAAGGGCTCTTTAAACCGGTTTCTGTACTCCTCAATAACGAAAGGAGTAGCGCTAGTATCGGAATTGCCATATCGGATTAGGATTAGTGTGGCCGCAAATCGATGGTATTGGCCTCCGGGAGCTATCCCACAGTGCATCACTGACCGCTCTGGACCGCAATCTGAACTCGGATGCAGTGGTCAGGTAGACAGGAAAAGCCCCGTGAACTTTTGAATATTTCCTGTTTGCCAAGCGTGGAGCTCCGATCAGCACGGGTGGCGATGCAGTCCGAAATCAAAATAAAAAAAGAGCTCCAGCATGGACCATGCGGATGTGATCACAGTAAGGGCAGGCAAATCCGTTCTATCAGCGCTCCGTTATAGAAGACGAAATTCAGAATCATTTTTAAAAATTCTCCAGACAGATGCCATAGCAGGGACTCAGCACACTGCAGCGTGACAAGCGTAACGGAAAGCCAAAGAATCAAATAGATGCTCATGGACTGGAGGACTCAAGCTATCCCACAGTTCCTGCAGTCTCCAAAAAGCATTTGCATTCTTGGCTGAGATCCAAGTGCCTCTAGGGTCAAACAAACAGTGTCCATGGTGGTTCAGGGCATAGCTCGGCAATGTACACCCCCCTACCCACCCCAGAAGTAAAAGGGAAAAAATCCTCTCGTGACTATTTAACATGTCACCCTATCTTTACTGAATGCTGCAGACAGACGCAATGCTGCAGCAGTCAACACCAACATCCTTGCTCCCACCTCCCCCGCTATGGGTGGCTGATGGTGCAATATGACTGGTATCCGTCCTCATCATCATGAGCTTTTTAGCACGTGGTGCAGTGCAAAAGGACTGGTAACCATGCCGACTAGCATCTGTCAGGTCCCCCAAAGTCATGTGCACCTAATTTTTCATGGTAGACGGTGCAGTATGGTTGATAACCGTCTTCATCATAGCAACAGGGGGCTGAGCTTCATCAGCCCCCACCCTTCATGTGTAAAAAAAAGATTCAATTGCCCCTGGACTAGCAGCAGGATGCTGGGCTCCTCTCCTCCACACTCCTTAATGTCCTGTCTGGACTATCATAGCAGCTGGAGGCTGCCTTCCACTCATTTCTCACTAACAAGTCAGTGTGTCTTATTCCTGCATTCTTTATTACTTCATCACACAAGTGGGGGGACACTGCTATGGTAGCCCAGGAAGGCTGTGGGAAGAACGGAATCAACAGGTGGGGTTGTTGCAGGAGCACCCCCTGTGAATAGCATACAGCTCATCATTCCTGCAGGATCTGACACAGAGCAGCTGTGCTCTCTGGTTCTATGATACAGTGGTTCTCTAGTACACTTGCCCATATTCTAGGCAGGACTGATTCTGTTTTTTGATACCATAAAGGAGGGATTGACTCAGGAAGTCATTCCCAATTTTGGCTTTTGTGCCCCTGGCTGATCGGCCAGGGGCACTTATGACAGCAGCAAATGGCACAGTGCAAAAGGACTGGTAGCCATGACCATCTTATTACCAATTTATGGTATGGTAGATGGTACAGTATGGTTGGTAACCATCTCTGCTGTCATGCAAAAGCAAAAGCATGCTGCTGTGTAGCGCTGCTGAATCGCCTCTGTCAGCGGCATCTAGCACACATACGGTGACAGTCACAAAAGGCAAAACAGGCTCCATGATTGCCATGCTATGGCATCTGCCAGGGCAATCCAGGGAAAAAAGCCGCAAAATGCTTGTCTGCCGTTGCTTTCCCGGAGGAAGGAGTGACTGAAGACATTTACCCAGAACCACCCGCGACAATGATTTTTGCCCCATCAGGCACTGGGATCTCAATCCGGAAATTGCAAGGGGCGGGGGAGGCTGCGGGAACTATGGGATAGCTAGGGAATAGCTACCCACAGTGCAACACTCCAGAAATCGACGCTAGCCTCGGACCGCGGACGCACACCACCGAATTAATGTGCTTAGTGTGGCCGCGCTCACTCGATTTTATAAAATCTGTTTTACAAAACCGGTTTATGCAAATTCGGAATAGTCCCGTAGTGTAGACGTACCCTTAGTATTAGCCTATATAGACAGTTTTATTACGTCATACATCACTCACTTGAGCAACCCACACCCCTTTGTCTAACAACTTAAAACTAGACACTTTTAATATACATACATGCCTAAACTTTATGTCTACAACTTTAGATTATTAATTATATCTTAACAAGCACCAAAAGTTAGGAATACAGGGGAGTTTTAAACAAGCCTATAACTCAACCAGGGAGTTAGAATCTGAACTGTGAGATACTAGAGTTTCTTATCAGTTCTTCTAACACTGTTCTTAACATAACACAGCTGGAACTATGCCAGGAATGCAATCCCTGGTTTTTCTCACTCTTTCTAGGGCTTTGTGAGACAATGCTGCTTCTCAGTATTTTTCCACTCTGGGTTTACCCAGAAACCTCTGTTAGCCTGACTTCAGTCAGGTTGGCATAACTGATTTTGTGCTACATCTTTATTCAGGCCTAACACTAACTATTGTGAGTTACATAGCTGCTACCTAAAATGTCTAAACCAACGACTTATCTTCCCATCTTGTATTTATTAAAAGCATTTGTGAAGAAAATCTGAACAGTTACAATTACTGCCTGCCATACTCAGGAAGAGGCCTTTATACAAGGCATACAAATCATGTTTCTTTCTGACACAGGCTGATTACTTATATATCCTTATGTTTAAGCACTCTCTTTACCCAAGAATTCCTCCTGCACAGAAATTCTCACTCTTCAAGAGAGAGATGGAGTTATATTTTAATTAAATTTATAACATACTATGACAAATATGATTTACAATATGGCCTTGGTAATGGTTTTCTTAGAACAAAACTGTGATGCCTCTTGTAGTTGGCTGTAAATACAGCTCAGTGCATAACAGATTTGGGTTTGCTGGCAATTCTGGAAAAAACTGTTTCAGGTCAAATAAAAAAAAAATTCTCAAAATTTTCTGAGACTCAAAATATTTAAAAATTGTTTGGGATCTTTTAAATTGGATTTTGAGCATGTTTAGGGTATATTATATGTATACTATATACATTGTAGGAAATTTAGAAATGATAAGTCTATTTGAACTGAAAAATTGAAGGGTTTCATTTCAAATATGCTGAAATAAACTATTCTAGCTGTTTGGAATTTGTCTTTTCCTCAAAATTAACAATTCAGCAAAACAAACTCAAATCTGCAAAACATTTTGGTGTCTCTGCAGACATATTTTTGTCAACAAAAAATCTCAGGCAATAAATTTTACCCAGTTCTAGTAGTAAATGTGTTCACACATATTTTCAAATCTAGTCCCCTATCCCGCAATCATTTGCACATGTGCTTGACTTGTTCTCCCATGAGTGGTAAATTAAAGCCCATAGGACGGCTTGGGTCTTTGAAGTTATGCAACTGTGTAAGTGTTTGCAGAACCAGGGCCCTGGATACAAACCCAGTTCAGCTGGAGCCCAAAATTTGCTAATAAATTACTACTGATCTCTCTCTCCTTTCATAATATTAATATATAATAAACAAACAATACATACTATGTTCAGAATATTCCATTTCTAAATAAAGAGCAGTAAATCCAACTTCTAATAAATGGACATTTCCCGTCATCTAATCCACCTCTGATTTTAAAACCAGTGTTGTTAAAAATGATCAATGAAATTGCTATACAAGAGGGCTTTATATAGGTTGCACTGATAGACCTATACAGATGCACACAGTTTGTACAGCAGAAATCATGACTCATCCTTGGTGCATTATGTGCCTCCATGGAAGTATGAGAAGGAGCAGTCCCTGTGCACCCTTGAAGAGAGAGAAGAGATGCCTCTTTCCACTCATGTACTCTCTCTTTCTCAGCAAAAGCAGCAAAGAATCCTGTGGCACCTTATAGACTAACAG
>SCPV02080073.1:0-10586 GCA_004028625.2 Cuora amboinensis
CCAGTCAGCTCCACATTCTCCTAGGTCCCTTCCCACATGTCCAGTCAGCTCCACATTCTCCCCTCGCCCCCACAGCCATGGCACTTGACATCGTGGAAAGCAGCCAAGCCAGCAGGAGTTGGCTTTTTATTTTTATTTTTTTTAATTGGCAGGATCTCTCTTTCTGCTTTTAAATAAATTGTGCTGGCTGAAAGCACATTCCATTAAGGACTCAGCCTCTGCTCCAGTTTTCAGAGGCTTGTAAATATTGATGGGGGTCTTGTGAGTCAGCTGCCAGGGCACTCTCTGGGAAAGCACCGTGTGCCTGGCTCAGATGCATTGGGCTATACACAGGGACTTCTAACCGTGCCTAATGAAGCTGACAGCTCAGCTCTGACAGCTTTATATCAAGGAGACATTTAGCTATGTTATTTTCATGGCATACAAGCAGAGAAATTAGATAAACTCTCTGGAAGGTCACAATCTAACTCTACTTTATTTCTGAGAATCCAGAAATTTAATGCACAAGAACCAAAACCAAGGAGAGACAAAGCAGGCTGCTCCCTAAGGCAGAGAGGTACAACTCACCCCACCTTGCTCTAGGCTGGCTCTTTGAAGACAGACTGCTGAAAGACCCTGATTGCATGCTTCCCTACAGATCCCCTAGCCTGCAAGCAGGACCAGGAAAACCCCAGAGAATTTGAAGCAATAGCGTATCATTTTAACACCGTTTTCAATAAACCACAAACGACTACTGAGCAATGCACTTAGGCCTCACAACAGGAGCGGTGCCCAGAGGGAGAAAACTTGGTTCAGCTCCAGGGGCTCTTCTACACGTTAGAGAAATTTGGTATTGCCACTGGCTAGCACCCGCCACACAGTACGATGCTCACATTGGTGCACCAGCATGCCTGGGATCTTGACTAAAATAATGGTAACTTAAAAGTACAACAGCCAACAGCTGCAGCGGGAAGTATTGCTCCTGTTTCAAGCTGTGTAGAACACCAGGGTCCTGCCTGGTCACCCTTCATTTCCCCATTTATAAACGCATTCCTCCAAGAAGCCCTGAGAACTGGCATAGAAAGGAGAGGAAACACCTTTAGAGGTGAAAATCTGAGTCTGCTGCATAATAGCCAGTGCGAATCAGCGACGTTGCATTTATTTCACTGGAGTTGTGCCAGTTAATATCAGCTGAGCATCTGGCCCTGCTGCAACCTGTCCGACTCGGCTAGAACTCAGTATGAATTCCTTCCAAGTGGGTTTCCAATGTGCCGGGGGGTGCTTGACCCCTGGCTCTGCCCCAGGCCTTGCCCCCACTCCACCCCTTCCCCCAAGGCCCCACCCCACTGCACCTCTCCCCCGAGCGCACCATATCCTCGCTCCGCCCCCTCCCTCCCAGCCTCCTGCATGCCATGAAACAGCTGATTGGGGCCAGCCAGCAGGTGGAAGGCACTGCGGGGAAGCTGATGGGGGGCTGCTGGTGGGTGCTCAGCACCCACAATTTTTTCCCCATGGGTGCTCCAATCCCAGAGCACCCATGGAGCCAGCGCCTATGTCCAGTGCCCTCTGTGCTTACCCTCCTCTTGCACGGCATACAAGCCCTCGCTCGTCACAGTGCCCTGCCTAGTGCCTTTGCTGTCCCATCCCGGATTACTGCTTTGGAGCCGGATTATTCTGCCCATCATCGTGAAAGAGCTCTATGCATCAAATCCTGGATGAGGTCTCCCTATCCCTAGAGCAGAGGGTAGGATGGTGGAAGCACTGGGTTAGACTTCACTCCTCTGTTGATGGTGGGTGCTGAGCGTGGCTAATCCACCTTCTTCAGACCAGAGGGGCTGTGCGAGAGGAGAGTGGGCTCGTTTGGGGGTGTTAGGATCTAGTTTCATCTCTGAGTTTTGTTGGGTTGTTACATTTTTTAAACCAGGCCTGAATAATTTAGATTTGACTTTATTTCAGTCTGGATTTGTGAGCTTGAATGCTTTTTCAGTTGCTGCTTGACCCAGTTTCAAAATAAAGGAAAACCTACCAAACGAAAAGCTCCCAGGCTCCTTGCCTCCCAGCCTGCTAACTTATTCCAGATTTCTCCTCCTTTCCTCCACACTGGAAAATAAAATCACCTGAGTGGCTGGATCCTGGGATGCCATGTATTCCTTTGGAAATGTACATTGGTGCCCATCAGCAAGGCACCCGGGATCTCCCATCAATAAAACAACCTGCTACAAAGTAACAGTTCTGGGAATATTATGCAGATGCCATAAAAACCCAGGGACTGCAGGGAAGGGCATGGGGAATGGAGAGTTAGGGCAGTCCTGGGTAAGGCCCCTACTGGGAAACCATGTCCTTCCCTTGTTGGGGAATGGACTTGATCTAACTGGTCTTTTCCCGCGCTATCTACTATGATCCTAAAAGGATGAGTGGGAGATATTCTCTGAAGCTCTAAAATAGTTTGAATCCAACCTACGTACACACATTTAAAAAGGCCCTTTGAGACCAGCAATGAAGTCTATTGTAGGCGTTTCTGATGTGTCCGGCTCCATAGCATCTAGACACTAAAGGTCCATCCTTATTAGACAAAAATCTCAAGGTCAATGACATGCATAAAGAACTGAGCACAGAGGGCTACATGCCCTTTGTCCATGGCCAAACAGTGCAAGGGGCTGTGTTCTCTTGTGAATCTAGGGATTTTGCTGTGTTTACATTTCAGTCACCATCCTGTAGTTCCCTGACATTCAACTGGGGCAAGTTAAGAGAAGAACCTCTGCTCTCTGCTCTCTGCTCTCTCCAGCATGCTTCAACTCAGATTTTAGACTCTTTGTTGCTCTCAAAATATATCAGTTCCAGCGCTTCCATGACTATTATATTTTAAGTTCCCGAAAGCTCTTCCTGAGCCTGTCACCCCAGACCAATCCTATCAGGTCCCCCAGCAGCATTCTGAGTGGAGCACTTAATCGTAACACATTAGGGGTGAATTTGCTTAGCTCTGTAAACATGGCCCTGAATTTCTACAAGGTCTTCTTGACTGGGTTCTTTCTGTTCGTATGATCAACTCCACGTTCCTTGGGTCTGGCTGAATCCTGGTTAATCTCTGGGAAGTAGGAAGAGGATCATTCTGGCCCTTTGATTTATTTAGCTGAAAAGACTATTAGATTGGGATTGGACCTGAGAGAAGAATCTGGTCCATTGTGTTTCATATATTACTTTTTTCTCTTCTTTCTAGCAGAATTTGCTTTTACTGATCAATAAAGGGAGGTTTTTCAGCTGTATGTGTCCAAATTTACTTTCCAAAAGCTGCCCTCCACTTGTGCTGATGTGTTTTGTTCTCATTTAGACTGATCAGTCATTTGTAAGGATCAGAGCGGAGCTGATTTCCTTAATGATTTCAGAGGCAGGAAAAAAAATTCTCACCTTTTGAGTGCCACTTGGCTAAAGGTAAAGAATGTTACAGCTGTGGGAGTGCTAATTAGAGCCAATTATAACTTGAATGACCTGCCTTTGTATTCACATGCCTGGTAGAACTCACAATGAAGGTATTTTGCTTTTATGCAAATGTCTCATTTGGGAAGCTCTCACTTTTAAAAATCTTTGTGTAGGGATTGTTTGGATAAAATGATGAAAAGGGGATTACCCAAGGTGATCCTTATACCCGAATTCCACACATCACCTTTCATTTTCTGGGCCCTGTGCTGAGCCCATTTGAGTTGCACCAATCCTTTTTGGGCACACGAAAAGCCCGTCACTCCAGTGCCTGATTTTCAGAAGGATACGCATGCTTCTGCATGACGGAGATGCACATGCAGTTATTACAGTTGTGCACAACTGGCCATTTGCATGTGCACTTTTCACAATTCCACATGCCGTCACCATAATCTGTGCATACAAATTAAGTGCCCAAGCGGATGCCTATTTGCACACCCATCCTTCCAAAAAGCAGGCCCATAAGGTCTCCCCAAGGTGATGGTCTCAAGCGTCATTGAGTGGGGCAGGAGAGCTGTCATTTCTGAGAGGAGACTGCAAGGAACTGGACAGAGTGGCTGATCATGTGAATAAGCGGCATGTATGTATGTGTACACACACACACACACACACACACACACACACACACACACTGATTTTATATATAACATTATGAGTACATATCTTCTGCATCAATTCTCTACTGGAAATGGAACTCAGCCAGCAATCCTCTCTTGGAAACTATGCTTCTAAATAGCATCCTATGCTTTCCCAGGAGTGCACTCCTCCAGGGTAGCTCTGGAGAGTAAGCAGTGCACACCAGGAGAAAATACCAGTGGCTTTTCAACAAAGCCAGCTTTGCAGAACGAAGTCTGAGATTAAAAAAGAATGCAGTAGCTTGAACATAGCCGCTCACAGTTATTCATGGATTACCAATGCCTGCAAGGAACACAAAATATCCAGAGAGTTTGTTAAATGCAATCCACCTCCTCGGCATGGATGTTTGTCAGAATCCAATTCAGCGGGGAACAAAAACTCAGCTCAAACCAGGAGCCAAAAAGGGCTTGTGGCATTAGCTGTGTGTTCACCCTGGGCTCGCAGTTCTCTTTGGACCCAAGAAGAGATCAGGATGAAACCAAACCCCAGATCTTAACATCCCCGAATGTTGAGGCTGGTTGGGTCAGGACTAGATGACTCTTATCGCCATGATGAGCCAAAGTAAAAACCCAGAAGGGACACCTCAGATCCTCATCCACAATTTGTGGTTCTGGTCCATCTTCAGTGACAAGTGGACATGAGCGTGACTAGTCTATGCAAGCCCTGCTGTTTGGCTGAGTTCTCCAGCTGTGCTAAAGGATTTCTTCCCATGATTAATCAATTAGTATTATTATATTTGTAGCACCTAGGAGTCCCGGTCATGGAAAAGGACCCTCGTGTTGTGCAAACACAGGATAAAAAAGACACTCCTAGCCCCTCCCCCAAGTTATTGCCTACATTATTTTTAGGTCCCGCCTATGACCAGTGATATCCACTGAGTCTGGAGTGTTCTGGGCCCCTCGAATGCCCAGCAGCAGAAGACTGGTGACAGGTGCAGTACATGAGGCTCATGGAGAAATGCATGTTCCCGCCTGGATGGAGGATCTTTGCCCATGACCACAGATGGCAAATTAATGAGACAGAGCAAATGGAAAGTCCTATTTATCTTTCTGACACACTTGTAACTCACATGGAATGAAGGCCAGTGCTCCCAATTTGTAGATAAGCAGATTCTGGGCTGTCTGTCCCTACTCTGCAGACCCACCAGTATCACCCACATTTCATGCTCCACTAATTGACTCGGAGCAGAGCAGCAAAGAATGGGCTGGGCTGGTCCCTATACCTATAGATCAACCCCCAGAAGAGTGGGAGAAGATAAATGCAAACTAGGAGTGCTCATTAGCACAGGACTCTGGGCAGGCTGCACCCTGCAAGGCAGCCATCTCTAATAACTGTACGTATGCTGGAACGGCTTTGGCTGTTTGCTAATTAGCAATGAGAAGCACTGCCAGGTCCCAGAACAAGCTTTCTCCCACATCAATGAACAGGTGAAAGACAAGAAAGAGCCATTAGAGATTAGTTCATGTGTTGCCACTGATATAGTGTAAGTTGCCCTGCTCCCAACACAGTACTCACCACATGCAGTGAAACCTGACTTAACCTTTCCTCGTTGCTGCCTTAACTAACATCCACATGAAACCAAACCTCAGCCGAAAGCTTTCTCCTAGGCGTGACTGTTCCTAGGGTTTCTCAGTAGTTATTTCAGCTCCTACTTCCCTCTGCTTTAACTCGGTACCGTTTTATGCTCCTGAGTTGAAACAAATAGGACATGCCTAGTCTGTGTGCCAAGGTGAATCAGCAGAATAGCCCTGCATCTGTGTGCAGGGTCCTGTCACCCTATAATATGGAATAAAGTCAAAACAGGAGTCACTGTGGTCTTAAATACCTAGGGATTAAATGCCTCTCCCTGATGCTTATATCCAGCAAGCTTGGGCTATTCAGTCTTATGGCTCACCAGTAATTCTTGGTGACATTGGCAAACTCTGTGCATTCCCAGATAATAGCTCATGCTTCACAGTAATACCTTTCACGCTTCTGTAGCACCTTTATTCAAAGAGATTCCATGGCGCTCTGGAGACAGTATGTGCACAAGGCCAGCTCCACTGAAACATAACATCCCCCTTCCTGTCCCCTCCCGGAGTGGAGAGGCCACACCGGCCAGTAACCACTGCATTGGACCGCTGAACACCCTTTCTTCTCCCCTGCTTTTCCCCTCGGCAGAGCTATCAGACTCAGAGGGAGAGAATATGCTTCTGGGTTGCTATTTTGTTTCCTCAGATCACAGAACAATACATTTCAGAGCTGCATTTTTTATTCTAAATACCCCCAGCCTAATCATTGCTTGAAGAGCAGTTGCATTGAATCCCTGCTCTTTCTGGAGCCCTGAAAGGCAAATACAGCATGGCTGACCTCATCAAGTGACGGTGTACCTACCAGTGGAGATCCAAATGACAGTGCATCGGCCTAGGGCACAAATTCCAAGGGTGGGTAGGACCTGTACACACAGGACTTAGCAGTGAGCTGTCCTGTTCCCATTGCTTTCTTACCTAGACAGATGCTAGCTGCAGACAGGTACTGCTGCCACATGAGTGCAAGAATGGCACCACGGAGTTCCATATGTGGGCCTAGAATTTCCAAAGAGCTTAGCGCACAACAGCTCCCAGAGTGACCCACGGGAGCTCATTTGAAAGCACAAAGGCAGTGTTTATAACTGCCAGCCCTGCAAATCCTCTCTGGGATCTGAGAGTCAAGCAGGGCTTTTCATGGACCGTGCTGACTATAGTCTCCTGCTTAGAGTGTATGCTCTTTGGGGCAGGAATACTCTGTGCTGAGTGTTTGTACAGGACTAGCACAATGGCACCCTGGACCCTAGGTGCTACCACAATACAAGTAATAAATAATAACCACCAGGAAGAAAAAACAGCCCTGCAGCTGGAACCGAGGAGCTGGCTATTGTGATTGATTTTGTGTGCATGGTGCCCAGTACTAAAGATACAGTGCAAGATACTACACGGATGGGTGGCTGTATAAAGCCCTAAGATAGGTAGATAGATAGATAGATAGGCAGGCCAGACTAGAATCCACCACACTCTCCCATAGCTGTCTCATCCTTGCAGGGCTAATGGGAATAAATACTTACTTTGGTCACTGAAGTCATCAGCGACGACTTAGCCTCTCTGAGGCTATTGAGGATCACCAGCAGGAAAATGAAACCCATCCTTGATTTGAGAAGTCCAGATGTTCCTCACATTGGTTCATGGAAATATCCAGCTGCATGGTGAAACTTCGGGGACCGAGAGATGGCTGACGCACATTGCAGGGCATAGAAAGGGCTTCTGGAAGCTCAGTGCCCCTAAGCACCATAAGCACGGTCTTGGGAAGGAGGCCAAGAAACATTCACAGGCAGTCTGAAGGGGTGGGGAGTGCTAGTGAGGGGCTGCTGAGGTCCTTTGAGGTGTGGCATTGGTCTTAGGAATAACATGGGAAGACTAGAGCAGATGCTTTTAACAGCTGATGGTATAATAGGTATGTGATGGGGTTTCTCCAATCACCTGCTGGAGAAGAGACATGCTCCACACCTGTGGGCTGATGGACTGACTGCCTTCTGGCCAGAGGGGGCAGAGCTAGGTAAGGCTCATTAGACAGCTGGGTCTTATCACGGAGCCTGAGGGAGCTGGCAGAAAAGGCCGGGCCCCCTGTCCAGGAGAAACTCACTTGGGAGGGAAATCCCAAGAGTGAAGTTGGTGATTCTGACATAGTCCTGCAAAGGGGAAGGGGGCCTTCTCGTTTACCATTGACTGAAGCTGATTACATTGGGCAGTTGATACCCCAGAAGGGACCAGACTGGAGAAGTGTCTTGGTCGGAGGGCTAGTCCCAGAACACAAAGGCAAAGGATAAGCCGGTGCAGCACTATGGAAGCAGCCAAAGAGGGTGTTAGAGGTACAGCTCAGTGCAACACCGAGTCCGGATGCAAGGAGGCGCTATGACTGTAAATAGAGGTGGTCACAAGGTGTTAGGGTCAAATCTTTGGCAGAGAGACACAGAACCTCAGAACAAAGTGAAGGGGAAAGGGGTTCTTCTTGCTAGCCTGCAAACACTCCTTCCCCTCCCTCTGTGACATGGGAGGCAGGATGGTTTTTATTCCTCCCAGGAGACGGGGCACTGTTGAGGGGACACAGTGGAGGAGGAGGGAGAGGGGGTCTCGTCACTTTCTTGCAGACCTTTCATTGCATGTAGTCTCTAGTGCCTAGGTGTGCGTGTACAGAATTGTATGCAAATCTCATTGTACCACATTTGGTCCACATGGTTACATGTGGCACTTATTCATAGATTCATAGATTCTAGGACTGGAAGGGACCTCGAGAGGTCATCGAGTCCAGTCCCCTGCCCTCATGGCAGGACCAAATACTGTCTAGACCATCATACCCATCAGCACAGTCACTCACAGAGGCACACGTGCGCACACAAACACACAATCCTGGGAATATGCTGATAAATGAACAGAAGCCATCCAGAGCCTTTTCCGTGTTGCTGAAACTGATTGGCATCCATCACTAATTAATCCAAGATGAATAGCTAATTCAGGACCTTGATTACGACGACTTTGCATAATTAAAAAAAAAGACAATCAGCAGCAGGAGCAGTGGAAGAAACCTGCTAATCAGCGACGGTGTCTTGATGGGCTCAGCGCTTGGGTTCGCTCCTGCTGATCTAAGCTACTTAAAGAGTTGGGGTCGAGAATGAAACAAAACAGTGAAGAGCTCGGTGATGTGTAACAATGCTCTGCCCTGTGATAGTGCTTTTCAGTCACGGCTCTCAAAGCACTTGACCAGCACTTATAAATGTAGCTTCCCAGGAACCCTGGGAGGCATATTTCAGATGGGGACACCAAGGCGCAGCAAGGTTTGGTGATTCGGCTGACAAGCTAGTGGCACGGCCAAGAATAAGTTACATGCTACACACTACCACTTGTGTTAACTGCCTTCTCTGTAACAATCTGTCCCAGCTTGTATTTCGCTCACACTTTGGTTTCCTTCCCCAGACTGGAAGAAGAATTCTGTGAAGTTCAATAGCTTGTCCCTTCCCCCAACAGACGTAGGACATCCTATAAATGATTTTTTAACATTTTGTGGGTCTTTGTTCTCCAGGGACCACAAAAAACATTTATACAGGTGTCTCCAGGGCAGGCACATTCCCTCTGAAGAATCTGGTACCGGCTACTGTTGGAAGACAGGATACTGAGCTAGATGGAACATTGGTCTCATGATAGTGCTCTACACTCAGGAACCCTAACCCTAGCTCCAAGTGCCCTACCCATAGAAAACCTAACCCTAGCCCAAAGTGCCCTACCCATAGGAACCCTAACCATACTCCAAGTGCCCTATCCTTAGAAAGCCTAATCCTAGGCTGGGGTGTCCTACCCATAGGAACCCTAACCCTAGCTCCAAGTGCCCTACCCTTCTGAACCCTAACACTAGGGCGGGAAGACCTACCCATAGGAACGCTAACCCTAGCTCCAAGTGGCCTACCCTGAGGAACCCTAACCCTAGGGCGGGAAGCCCTACCCATAGGAACGCTAACCCTAGTTCCAAGTGCCCTACCAATAGGAACCCTAACCATAGCTCCAAGTGCCCTACCGATAGGAACCCTAACCCTAGCTCTAAGTGCCATACTCTTAGAAACCCTAACCCTAGGGTGGGAAGTCCTACCCATAGGAACCCTAACCCTAGCTCCAAGTGTCATACGCTAAGGAAAACTAAACCTAGGCCAGGAAACCCTACCCAAAGGAACCCTAACCTTACCTCCAAGTGCTCTACCCATAGGAACCCTAACCCTAGCTCCAAGTGCCCTACCAATAGGAACCCTAACCCTAGCTCCAAGTGCCCTACCTTTAGGAACCCCAACCCTAGGGTGAGGCACCCTACCCATAGGAACCCTAACCCTAGAGCGAGAAACCCTACCCATAGGAACCCTAACCCTAGCTCCAAGTGCCCTACCCTTAGGAACCCTAACCCTAGGGCGGGAAGCCCTACCCATAGGAACCCTAACGTAGATCCAAGTGCCCTACCCATAGTAACCCTAACCCTAGAGCGAGAAACCCTACCCATAGCAACACTAACCCTAGCTCCAAGTGCCCTACCCTTAGGAACCCTAACCCTAGGGAGGGGCACCCTACCCATAGGAACCCTAACCCTAGCTCCATGTGCCCTACCCTTAGGAACCCTAACCCTAGCTTCAAGTACCCTACCCACAGGAACCCTAACCCTAGCTGCAACTGCCCTACCCTTATGAACCCTAATCCTAGGCAGGAAGCCCTACCCATACGAACCCTAAACCTAGCTGAAAGTGCCCTACCCATAGGAACCCTGACCCTAGCTCCAAGTGCCCTACCCTTAGGAACCCTAACCCTAGGGCAGGAAGCCCTACACATAGCAACCCTAACTTAGGGCAGGGCGCCCTACCCATAGGAACCCTAACCCTAGCTCCAAGTGCCCTACCCATAGTAACCCTAACCCTAGCTCCAAGTGCCCTACCCAAAGGACCCTTAACCCTACGG